>CM048921.1:37817844-38003306 GCA_026686955.1 Epinephelus cyanopodus | reverse complement strand
AAACGCATTGTTTGGTCTTCGCCACATTAATGTACTTCAATCATCACACCCTATTACAAACAGAGTTATTAAAGGTATAGCTACAGTGATATGACAAAACCTCTACATGTTTACAAATATCTTTTATCACCAAACCAAACCATCATTCCAACAAGTCCAGCAAACACTAGTATAAAAGCATTAGATAGCAAGACCAAGTCTGCTTGCAGCTATGTGAGGCTGTATTTAGAGGTACTTTGAGCTAAATGCTAATATGCTCCTCACAGTGACAATGCCAACATGCTCATGCTCACCATCTTACTTTAGGGTGTTAGCATGCTAACATTCTCTTACCACTATACACAAAGTCCAGCTGAAACTCACAGAAATGTCTTTTGGGTGCTTAATTTAAAATTTTGATGTCTTGTCCATTTTTTGACATGTAAAGCACTTTGTTTTGAAAAGCGTAAAGATTAATATGATGTGTGTACCAAACTTCATGTTAACCATCCAAAACTTGTGGTGATATTACGTCAACCTCAGTGTGGCGCTAAAAGAAAGAAAGTCAGGTGATCACCACAGTCATGAAGAGTCATGGGAAACGCAGATATCTGAAACAGAATTTAAAGTAACCCATCAAATAGTTGTGTAGATATAGTAATCTGGATCAAAAGAGTGGACCACCATTGCCATCCTTTGAGTCACACCGCTAGCATTCCTTAAAAACATACAGAAAGGTAAGCAGATGACAAGAAGGAATACTTAACCCCACGAATGACCAGTTATATATCTGTTACTCACCCAAAGTCACGCTGAATTTGTAAAGAAAATACACAAGTGTCCGCGATGAATGAAGAATCCAAAAACTGAAAAAATGTTGATGAACTGAAGTCATGGGCGACTCGTGCAGTATTAACCAAGGCTCATTTATCCAGTAGTTCATCAAGGTAAAATTACTGTTTTTCTCAATGGAGTCTGGCTTAGAAGAGAGCGAGGATAAGTTTCACTTTTAGTTCAGTTCCCCATCAGAGAGGGCTGACTGTTGGAAAAGTATTTAGCATACAACCGGATAAATGAGACTTGGATCGTACTGCACGAGTTGTGTGAGAGTTTGTAAGCAAATAAGTTTTGCTGTTGTTGAACGTGGTCGCCTTTGACTTCAATTCATCAGGAATTCTCTCAGCTTCTGGATTCATCGTTCACCAAAGGGGCATGCAAGGAAAACAGCTTTTTTTCATGAAGTCAGCGTAAGACCGGGTGAGTAACTGATATACAAAAGGTCATTTGGCGGTGAAGACTTCCTTTAAATGGTATTTGGGAAACATTTTAACATAACTCACACCATATGTGAGATGAGTTTTGCAATGGAGGTCCTAAATTTCAACATCGCTGTGAGTAAACGCTGGTGTTGTGCATGTTTTACTTCCTAGAGGACATATTAGGAGTCATCTAAAATAGTAATTGAGCAACATCCATGCATGAGTGCGATACTAAACTCAAGCTCAGTGGTGGCTTAACATACTTCGATGTTTGTCTCTGAAGGCTAAGAGAAAATTTTCTGAGGCCTGAGGCTCTGTTTCCATTAATGTCATCTATTGCAGCATGAAGGAGTTACTCATCACTAACAGATCATTAATTTTTTTTACTTTGCCATCATCTTCCTCTCTCTGTATAGCTGGACGAAAAACAGACACACAGATTACGTCCTGATTCCTCAAGTCCAAAAATACATCAGACATGAGAAGCTTCCCCTCTTTGCCTTTCAGGGCTCTACAATAAAACATCTGCAGTATGTGAACCATCAACTCCGTGACAGAGGAACCCTCCGAGCACGAGTGTACAGGAGGAGAGGCCGCACATGAACTTAGGAGTCATGTTGTGGGAGGAGGAGGAGTAGTAGTAGGAGGAGGAGGAGGAGGATGGGAATGATACAGTATACACCCCTTTGACATGTCAAGGTCAGTCACATTCCTTCACTGTTTTCTTGAGACGTGTTCTGTATGTTTCATCCACGTGAAAAAGAAACAAGACCAACAAAAGCAGCCATCCTCAGCTGAGTCGCCCCCTCTGACTGTTTACGACGGACGTACTGTCCTCGTAAAACCACCGTCCTTTCACAGAAAAACCTCTATAACAGACCAGGTGTGTTTCAGGGATCAAACACTGTCATTATATCCTGTAAACGGAAGCAAATGCCTTCATGGAGCTCATATTTCCAAAAAACAGTGTAAAAGTTGAATACATGTCCATGCTTTAAAGATTTCACTAGCTTATATGGCTGCTCTTTGATCTTTACATGCACACCGTACAGACGATGGATACAGGCATTTTATGTTTTTGGAACTTTATTGGTCTCATTGATCTTCACACTTTAAAATTAACCTTAAAATCTCAAATAGTGTCACAGTGAGTTTCTGAACCACACGAGGCTGCGGTGTGTCACAAACAAGCCAGTCTGCTGCTGCTGCTGCTGCAAAATCACTGACATCAAGACTTTCATTTCATCCAAGACCTGAGCACCAGCGTCCCTCCTTTCCATGCAGAGATAATTCAAAGGAAGCCATTAGGAAAGACATAAGTTCAAGTGAATGTGGCAGCATTCAGGAAGTTGGTTTTTTTAATGAATATTTCAGCAGAGTTGTAACTTCACTGACATCGCTTTTCAAAAAACTTTCCTAGACTGCCAGAAAAGTTACATGAATATGAACTTGTGATTAAAACCCAGCCGATACTGGATTTTTGAGGCTGATATTGAAGTCGTAAAAAAAATCTGATTAAGATATGTCAGCTGATAGTAAAGTTCCAAAACAAAAACACATGAAATTAACATCAATTCTGATATGGACTCCAAGGATTGTTTTGTTTATTTTTTTTTAAATACATTCTGAACCAGCCCATCCTCATCCCAAGACTGTCAGATACAGACGCTTTGTCACGCCCCTTTCCGTGGGATACTGATGCCAAAAGCATCCCTAGGCTTTCAACTAACTCAAATTGATGGTGAGCGCACTGATATAGTATAAAGTGTGAGAAAGTCCGTGGAAAGCATGAGGCAGGGGAGGTGGACTAATCAAACAAAGATGGACTTTCATCACATAGACCGTAGTTCTTGTTCCATGTCAAACCAAATTCAACTTGTTTAACGTCATGTGATGTCATTTATACATCACTGTTACGCACTGACATCACTTATGTGAAAGGCCAAAATGTGATCTTCTTTAAAAACCTAACCAAGTAGTTTGATTGCCAAAACCTGTGACCGTTAACCACATTATATACGATATACGTACTAGAGGTGGTAATCACCAGAGGAACCATGGCACGATAAGTCACAGTACAATATTACTGTGATATGTTGAATATTGAGATAAAATACACGGCGATATATTCCAATTAATGACCTTTTATCAACTGCAAATATCTAATAAGATACAGTTTTCAGTCTGTTCATCTCACCTCAGCTCTTTTTGTTGCCACAAAACACATGTAGTGGAGTGAAAATGCAATTGTAGGATACCCAGGATTTAATTTGTATTTGAGATTCAGGTCTTGTAGCAGTAATCTTGAATCACTGAAGTGAACATGTGACATGGGGCTAACAGGCTCAGCTTTACACCATATTTGAACATAGCCCCTGCTGTGAACTTGACAGATTTGTTTCTGTTCCACACGAGAGGCAGAAAACAGAGGTCAGCATCGACATGTTTCCTATGCTTTTATAAAAAAAACCACCCCTGCCTGTTTTCTCTGACATGCATGAAACATGAAGGCTGTCTCCCACTCAGGCCAGCAAACATCACCCTCACCTCACCCCCACACTGCTGCTGCTGCTGCTGCTGCTGCTGCTGCTGCTGAAGCACAGGGAGGATCTGCCTCATAAGCATTTAGCAGTCAGGCTGCCTGCCTGCCTGCCTGCCTGCTGCAGTAAAGACTTCCAGACAGCAGTCTGGCTATAATTAAGAAACAGTAAAACACACACCTAGCAAGGGCTAAGGCTACCACTTGAGATCAAAGACCACTGGCCCTCAACGACAGGCTTTTTCATCGGCAACCACTGGTTTGGTGAGTGTTTGATCTCCAGTTACGCAGTGCACTGCATGCTTTGCATTTAGGCTGCAAACAATGTGAGGAAAAAAGATGATCATGTTTTGCATTCGAGCAACCAGAACATAAAAGAGTAAAGATGCAGAGAGAAACATAGTATATTTAGAACTGTTCAGTACTATAGTACCGAGTAGGCTTATTCATTTTTGGTTTTCACTTTCAAAAACGATCACTTTTTGTTTAGAAAGGCAGAGCAGGTTAAACAGATTTGTGCCCAATTTCATGTCCCAAAACATTAAAAAATCCATTTTGTTTCCAGCTGTAACAGAGCCATGATCATGACACTTGACAGGACACATTACAGTAAACGAGGTCCTCCTGTGATGTTGACGGCTTGTGTTTGCCTCCACATAGAGAGTGGGGAGAAAAATTGGGGAGCAAAAGCACCAATGAGCTGACTGAGTGCCCGAAAACATTAACTGCTCACACTGAAATTTGTCTGAGGTGCCAACAGTAGATTCAAAATGAGATTTTACATCATTGAGTATTGTACAGCCCTTCTGGTTTTCACAGATTTTAACCATATAGCCCTTTAAAAGACACGTCATTTTTAAAAAGAACTCTGAGCATGTATTTCTTTACTCTCTGTTACTGTAGGTATTTTCTGAGCTGTCAACATTACAAGAAGAATGAGGAGGAGACATCTGGGTAATTGTCAGTTAGCTTCCAATTGCAGACTTTATCATGATATTGTATTATTACTAGTTCATTTGTCAGATTTTGACCCTGTTTTTGTTTTAAAATGTAACTACATTGATAAATTCCTGGATTTTATGAGTATTCAAAGTCCAGTTTGTAGGATTTAGGGACATCTTTTGGCAGAAAGCACTTAATATTCATAACTCTGTTTTAATGCGTCAAATATCACCTGAAAATAAGACCTGTATTTTTGTTACCTTAGAATGAGCCGTTTATATCTACATACAGAGTGGATCCTCTTCCTTGGAGTGTGCCATGTTGTTCTACAGTAGCCCACAACAGACAAACCATGGCTATAGATCAGCCTCTCAGGAAGTGTGTTGGGCTTTGAAGACAATTTGACATAGTGGCCAAACAGTGGAATTACAACTTCGGGGTCTGTCCTGTGATGCCATTAGACCCAAAGAGACTTTTCCCCAT
The DNA here is from genome assembly GCA_026686955.1 of Epinephelus cyanopodus. NCBI lineage: Eukaryota > Metazoa > Chordata > Actinopteri > Perciformes > Serranidae > Epinephelus > Epinephelus cyanopodus. The sequence continues at coordinate 37,998,104 of CM048921.1, read as the reverse complement.
AAGCCCTTTTTTAGATAGGAGTTGTGCAAATTTGCAGGAAAGCCCAATCAGTTTTTTTTTAAGCATTAGCAGTAGAAAAACAAAATCTGGGAGTGCAGCAAAATGGCACCTACCTACTTTTGTTTATACAGAATGCGCCTTTTTCGGGGCAATGGGGGGCGTGAGCAAGTAACAAAACGTGTAGCTCAGCGTGTGACGTAAACAGTGATGTGGGAGGGAAGCCGCGGCTGGTCAGTCCTTCGGTGGTTCTCTCGAAAATTGGCCCGTCCTTCACCGTCCCCGTCATCTGACGGTTAATGGACTCTTTGTTTGCGAAGGACAAGGAGGGCAATTCCTTGTCTCCCCAGTTGATCATCTTTACTGTGTCTGTCAGGTTTGTGTTTTCCCTCGGTCTTTTTAAACCAAAAAGGTTCGGCCAATATGTTTACCCTATGAGGTGGAAAACTGTGTCCCTCAGATCAACTCACCAATCCGGCTCTGTGTGTCTAAACGCTCGCAGCTTTCTGGCAAAACAGCCCAACATTTGCCGAAAATCTGGCAGTGTAAAAGGGGCTAGAGACTTACAATTGGAAAGAGATGTCTGAAAATAAATACAATTTTGTATTTGTCTCATTTCACTATCAACAGTCGATCCATTTAGTTTGTTTTTTTTAAAGAAAGAGGTATGTCTGGTTAAAGATATGTGAAAACCAAGACTATACAATATTCATAAAAAGTGAAAAGAAAAACTGAAGGGAAAGCACAGATGAGCTGCCTCCCTGTGCCAGTGTCCATTTAAATAAGTAAAAAACAGGAACTACTCAATTTAAACAAGTGTTTGAGGCGTGAACATGACCTTTAAAATCACATTTTGTTATTATGCAATGATTGTCTTTGTACAGTATGGTAAAATCCTTTTGGTTTTTCACTGTTTTTTAAACAAAAATAATCTATTTTGAAAGACAGCACTTTTTTCCAACACAGATATTATTTCAGTGCTTAATATTTATATCCTATTATATCCTAGATTTGTTGTTTCCTGTTGGAACAGAGCACTTGTCACTGCAGTTCACAGTACAATAAGTCCTCTTGTGATGTTGACAGGTTAGAAAATGCTTCTGGTGACAGAAAGGGAAGAGAGTGTGCCAGAGTCCCTTCCAAAAATAAAAGTCAGTAAGTATTTGAGCTTCAAAAACCGACAAAATTAAAATTAGATTTAATTTTCTAACAGCATTTTGTCAGACTATATTTTTAATTAATAAAAAAACCACTGATGTCATGGCAGACTGTAGAGTGATATCACACAGTGTTTGCATGCAGCAGCCCTCTCACATCACTCTTCCACTGGGCAGAGCGACAGACCTTTGATGGCTGTTGGCGTCTTCAAAGTGACATCCTGCCACGACAGTATTTACAAAGCAAAACTCTCACATCCTGTGTGGCCCCCTCTCAGCCCTGTATCTCGGCCAGGTTCAACTATAAATGTCTTGGAGACACTGAATCTGACCAAGTGATGAACTGCTTCCTCCTGCTCAAATCAAAGGAAATGGCTAAATCCTGCAGTGCAGAGGACTCACTTAAAGGTCACACTGGCATTATCTTTGTTTAGGAGATTATATTAGGAGTTCACAGGGAGACGCTGCAGTGGTTCACTTCAGAGAGAATGAAGTTGTTAGACTGATGTTTTCAGTTTACGGTCAGCGGCTTTGACATTCGGATATTGCTGCATAATAAAGCACAACAAAGAGAGACAGACAGGAAACAGAGTTGTGCTTGAACACAGCTGAAATATCTCAGTGAATAAATGAAACTACATCTTCAACAAAGAATCATGAGGATATAGTCCAATGAGCGACTAAGATAAGAAGGAGCTTTAATCCTCTTCAATAAAACTTCAATTAAATGACAGTGATCTTGAAACCGTTAAGTTAAGAGCAGTAAACAGTCTAGTGCAGAGAAAACAGAAAAACACAGAGAGTTACTGTGACTGACAAGTGTTAGCCAGCCAGGATATTCCAAACAGACAGAAACTCATTGTGACTGTCGCAAAAACTGACACTTTGACTCATCACTTGCAACAGGATGCTACAGATGGTAATGGACAGCACTTGCATAGTTCTTTTCTAGTATTACAACCACTCAAAGTGCTTTTACAACACACGTCATATTCACCTATTCACACACACATTGACATACTGGACGCTGAGGGTGCCACACGTGATTCCACTTGCTGATCAGTAACGATTCACATGCACTCACACACCGGTTGACCGGCCATCAGAGGAAATTTGCAGTTCGGTTTCTTGCCCGAGGATACTTCAACATGCGGACGGAGTGGCAGGGATATCGAACTGCCGATCTTCCAATTAATAGAGGCTGGCAAGTCACAAAGCAGCAAGCTAATAAGGAAGAGGGAAACGCTTACCTTAGCAGCTGGAAATATTCCCACTATTCTGATTTTGCCAGGAGAAAAATGACAAGAACACTGTTCCTGCAGGCAGTCGGACTAAAAACACGAAAAACACGCCGTCAACCTCCAGTCTGAAACACCTGCAATGACCTACAACACAACAACGTGAAGCTCCAGGAAATACACCCCACTAAAGGTTAGCCCTCCTCGGCCCATGGACGTCAGCTGTAGCGCTGCACTGGCTAAACAACCAAAACTGGATTTTAAAAGTGGGCAGCTGCAGCTACAAAGACGTAATGAAGTAAAGAAGCTTGTGTGACTCTTCCTCTTTCAGACAGACCCTTGGGAAAATACCAGTCACAAGAGACTGAAGACCCCCAGGAAAAAAAAAATATTTGCAAGTGATTTAATCTTAGCTATACTCATCGGTGATTACTCTGACATTCAAACAGAGGCACACAACTGAATTTTGGGGAGAAACACAATTACCAGTTGGGTGGGGTGTAACGGGAAAGTAATATAACAAGTAGTGTAGCAAATTGCTGTTGGCAGGGAGTAATGAGTTTATGGGCGTTTACTCCCACAGCTCTCAGGTGACATTGGGGCTTTTAAAAAGCAGGCAACCACCTGCCAGACCATAAGCAGCCATCCAAAACACACAGCCCTGAAAAATGGAAACACAACAAGGCAAAACACCAAACGGGAGTCAGTGTGAGGTTGGCTTTCGCTTTCACTTTCACTTTCACAGGCCAGCATGTTTACAAACTGTAATTGACTGTCTTGTACGAAAACAACTGAAGAGATTTCAACTTTAAGTTTGACTGTGATATAATATTACTGTCAGTGAGTTTCCTGCGGTTAGATTTGGCTCAGTTAATCTAGTGTGAGTTTGATATAACAATAACAGAAACAGGAGCTCCTTTAAGTTTGGGGTCCAAAGACAAAAGTGAATATCCTGATTCATATTCAGTTTAGTATGAAATGTAGTGTGGCAATCCTGGCTCTCTTACTTTATATAAGTAATCGAACAAATCAACAGTTCTTAAAGGCAGAACTGAGGCCACTGAGGGCAAAAAGTAGGCTACATTATATGAGGCATTCAGTGAAGTTAAATTAATATTCGAGTCTTTTGTCTGTCACATATAATTATAGATCTAAAAATACCCCCCCTCCCTTAGCTTAGGTCATTTTACTTGGAAACACAAAATGTCCTTTAATTGCTTCCTTACAGAGCTGCTTGTTGAGAGTCAGCACTTAAAAGCACAGGAAGTCAGAAATATTACTTATATTTCTGCATCACTCTCTGCGTCACTCAGCTCCTGCCAGGAACTTGGACGTTATCTTTGGATAGAGTTTACTTTAAAGCAGCTGTGCGGAACTTTTCGTTTTCGTTGATTATAGCGCCCCTTTGGTCGAAGCGGTATGACAGGGACATGAAAAAAAAGTTTCAATCACGCCAGGATTAGTGATTGCTGCAAAGTTTTCATTCCTTGTGATGCACTCTCTGCGGCGCTTTTCCTCCTGATGATATATCTCCCCAACGATGGCAGCACCGAATCCCATTATGTGCAGGAAAATAGTAGCGGAGGATTCAGCCTCTCTCATCTCTGCTCAGCATTCAACACATGGAGTTCCTCATCTGTCTGCTCCGGCTCAAACAGGTATGGCTCTGGATCTGTGTCCGTTACAAGAAACTCTTCAAAATCACGTTCAAAGTTGTCCATTGCAGCTGCTAAAATCCAGAGATATCGCTAGGCTAAATAAACAGCTGAGTTTTGTTTACAAGCTACGTCTGTGCCTGCTCACCTTCGTATCCCTCCGCGGATCACAGCGCAGGACGTACTGACCCTCTATCAGCACAATGCTAACCGCTGAGACCCAGCCACTGGACGTACAGACACAAAAAAGACATTGATCATGTTGTCTCAATATGAAAATGATAGAGAAAGGGCATATCTCCCAAATCGTCAGAGTATTCTTTTATGTGAAGATACACAGTGAAGACATAACATAATCCTAACACAGCAAAGCTGTTACCTGCAGCCTTCGCTTGCAAAGCTTATGCTACTAACGTTAGGTCAGTCCAAGTTCTGGTGTAGCTCTGAATTTCTTATAAACTGAGGACAACTGCCTGCTGTATATTTGTGTTCATGCTCACAGTCACAGATAATTTTACATGATGCTCCTTCGTTATCCGCCATGACATCAAATTACCACCAAGTCCTCATAGATACATCTCTGGTAAAACTGTTAGGTGTTATGTGTTCAGCAATGCCCGTTGCGTACTGCTTACTTGAAGAACACTGTAAACACGGCTCCTTCTTCTTCTTCTGTGATTTAATCGCTGCGGGCGAGCAGAATCACTTCCGCCTCGGGTGCCGTATTCTGGTTTTCTGACTTCCGCTGTTTGTCCGACCCGAGCGAGGCTACGCTAAATAGCTATATAGAGAAAGGCTTTTTTGTCGCTGTTGGGTTCAAATAAATATGCGTATCTCCAACGGGGGGTGATGCGAGCTAGGGACAGTTTTATTAATGGTAAAAAGTTCCGCACAGCTGCTTTAACCTAAAGGCAGACTATGCAAACAGTGTATAGACCAGGGCCGATTGCTCTGAGACAATAAGGGAGGCTGAACTTCCCCTAAAATTTCGTAAAAGAAATGGTCAAATATGCACTATTGAATTTACATTAAAATAAGAATTTACATTGCATTAAACGTGCACTAGGATGCGTTTAACATCATGACTATGATGTTCAAATGTCAGCTGTTTATCACCAGTTTTCAAACGCGACATTCTCGTGTCAGCACGGTGGACACGGAGCTTCCAAGCATTCCTATGAGACAGCGCTGAGCAGGTTACTGTCATGCAGCAAGGAGAGACGGTCATTGGATAAATGAGACAAAATCGTCACTTCCAGGGAGGCTCAGCTTCCCTGGGAACTAATGAAGCGGTAGGCGGGAGAGGACGCTCAGTGTCTGCATGATGATTGGAGGAACCCCTTTGTGATTGAAAGCTCTTTGGAAATACACACCGGCATCGTCGCATTTCGAGCTCAGTCCCATGCGGATATTTGCGAGTGGAGTCTTCTGACAGAGTGCCATGTAACTCATTTTCACCGTTTGTACACAGTTCAGGTCTTTAAACCCATCTGAAAATCTTTGAGGTGTGTGTTGCTGTGGTTCTGAGTGTGGTTGAAAACGGCTTCAATTAAATGTTCCTTTTATAAGTTACTGCCTCGCTACAATATGACAAATTTTATGATGTAACCTTACAGTGAGCTTCCCCTGTTTGAAAGACCAGCAGCCGCCAATGGTATCGACTCATGCAAAAGTAATCCCTCTGAATCATCAGTTATGATCCCAGGGCGTGTGTAGCAGTGTCTGTATCTGCATTTATTTCCTTCTTATTTTGGTCTGTTTGGGATGTTTCTGGGTGTCAACCTTTGGGTAGTGGTGTTAGCTCCCAGCCAATAGCAGCGTGAGGTTGGGACTCTATAAAAACGCAGTGACCAGCCATCTCTGTCCTCTGGTCTGTGGATGCAAGCTGCAGGTCTGTGTGTCTGACTGATTGAGGGCAAGGTTGAGCACACACACACACAGAGCAGAGAAGCCAAGCGGACGGGATCATGCCCTTCAGCTGAATTCACACAAAATGTGACAATGCAGCACCTTCCTGCAGCTCTGTGCAGAGGTGTGGGTGTGTTAACTTGTACTTAAGAACGTAACCATGTGAAATAATGTTTTAATTCTCAGATTTACTGCTTTATTCTCGTTAATGCCGCTCCCCTTCTTCATTCAGTCACCGCTGCTCTCTGAGTATCGTTGAGCCGAGAAGGTGGGGCCAAGTTTGTTGTTTTGTTTACAAACCCTGCATAGAATTCCTTTAAACTTTGCTCATTGGGTTTAGGTTGTTTCTAGGTTTGGGTTTCAAGACTTCATAACATAGTGTCGTTACATCCATAATGTAATGTTTAAATAAATCAGGGTGGGGCAGCAGCTGAAAAGGTTTCAATCCTAAAGCTTGGAGTCCTACGAAAAAAAAAAATAGTGATGGCTTTATTTGTTCCAGTGTGTTTACATCCTCTTGTGCAACAGGAAGTCACCACTGAAGATGAACTGTTTTCCAGGAAGTTCAAGAGTCTGTTCAATGAGATCTTTAAAGACAGGAAAAGTCTAATTCATCATTGTAGTCATCTCTCGAACTGACGCCACTTTCTTTATCCCTGTCTCACTCCAAGAATAATTTCACACCAAAAAAAAAAAAAAAAAAATGCTGAAGCTTTCCGGCAAGTTTTAAAATAGCTTTTCAGATCTAGACTCTATATTTTGTTTTAGATTGTGGCAACAAAAAGGGTCCCCAGATATTTCCAGATCAATCTTTGCCACCAGAGTGGACCTGAGTGGACCTATTAAATACGGTATGTATTTGTGCATTTGCTCCCATTAGCTGGGAATGACATCCTCTGTCTCTCATTTTAACTATGATTGATTGCCCTTGTATGTGTTAAAGCACTTTATAACCTCTGTTTTTGTATGACAGCTGTTTAAAATGGAGGGGGGGCTTGATTCCCTCTGTTGTCAGGAGCTTATCTTTTATTCTGCTTACTGTTAAGATTTTAGCCTTCATGTCATATAGTGGTTGACTCAAGTTTCATACCAAACAACACCTGTCAGCATTCCTCTTGTGAATCAAACCTGCTTAATTTTTTCCAGGCAAGTCAGCCTGTATATCACAGAAATCTCCTCCCACCACCTTAAAAAAAGAAACGCAGCAATCACACTCCCACGCCTGCGAGTGAGAATCTCTCTCTGCATGTGCTGCCTTGTTACAAGTGTTGTAATGTGGAGAGAATAAAGTGAACCCCTGCAGTGCACCCTGTGGCCATCCGCTGAGAATCAAATACTCAGGAGGCACACACACACACACACACACACACATACAAACACACATATGCACACACACATCTAAGAACTAAGAAAAGACCACCAGGTTTTTCATTCATGTTTCACCGTGATCCAAGTCCCTCAGGCTCTCACTATCATTATCCATGCGTCAGTCTTTTCAATGGAACTTCTTTCACAAGTCCTGCCTTTTGATATGCAGCAGTGACGGCTGCACTTGATGTTGCAGCCAGGTATGAGCAAAGTACACCCTCATGAAAGCAGCAAGAGTGCAATCTTAAACTCTAGTAGTCTGTAGTCAGACAGATTAAATGTCATGGCACACCGAGGTGTGTTGAATACCAGAGAGGACACGTCATTTAAAGAATAAGGTTGGTGTTACTTTCTCTTTTTATTCTAATCAGATTCCCCTGCAGACACTGAAACCAACAATACATTTCAGTAAGTAAGTTACACTTCTTTAAAGCTGTGAAGAGTCAGAGTGGTGCTATAACATTTTAAAGGGTGCTTTCACACCTGCCCTGTTTGGATCAGTTCAAACTCAAGTACACTTGCCCTCTAAGCGCAGTACGTTTGGGCAGGTGTGAACACAGCAATCACACTCAGGTGTGCACCAACACAACCGGACTGAGACCTTTTTGAAGAGGTGCCCTCAGTCCGGTTATAAATGAACTCTGGTGCGGTTGGTTTGTGGTGAGAACGTGTTCCGACCTGGATGTTAACCAACTGCAGTCACATGACACATTGTTTGGGTTAAGCATTAGCATGTTACAGTCCTGGAGGATTATTAATGTGCACCTCCTCCTGTACTGCCTTAATATGCACATTCAGCACATCCAATGCATCAAAACATTGTTTTCTAGTTGGAGCCGCGCCTCGTTTTCAAACTGTATGGTTTGACTAAAATGAACAATGGCAGCAATATAGTCCACGATGAGCAGCGCTAAAATCAACCTGCGTAGTTGTCCCTCCATTGTGACATTAGAAAGTGTCACATTTATCTTGCAAGTGTTCTCTTCTTCAACGTTTGCTTTACTTCCTGGATTTTTCCCACATGGAAATTCTAACCAATACAGAGCAGCTTTTATCACACAAGGTATTTGATCTTGTCCGCTTGTAAATGCTTCCGTGAGAACACGAACCAACTCTAGGCAATTATACAACTTTGGAACAAAATTAGTTCCTGATTCGGTCCAAAGTAAGTGAACTCTAGGTCTGAAAGCAGCCTAAGTGTACTACATTTAGAGTGATAGTAGACAGCCCATGCCAAAGGGGAAGCTGTTAACCGCTGCAAAGCTGCAAAGCTACCAGATTCCACTGACATAAACAGTTATTTTTTTCTCGCGGAACATCGGAGTTGCTAGTCTACCTCTGTCTCAATCAAAATGCAGAAGTAACACAGCAACACAAACAAACTAACTGATCAGGGCAGTGGTTGACCAGCAGCTCCTGTGTTAAGTGATGTTAAATCATTGTTTTTCTTGATGGAGTCTGGCTTTGAAGAGAACGATATAATGGCTTCAGTTCCTTATGTGAAATTAACACCAGACCTTTTTCCTGAGTCTGTTTTGGGGAAAACAAACACATAGTACTTCTGGAGAAATTCCCTCTTATGAAATACAGTATACTAGGCCGATATCTGGTTACAGATAGTGTTACAGTAGGATACATGTTAGCACAATACATTCATTGTTGGTTCAGTTTCCTCGGCAGAACTGCAGTTTATGATGAAATGATAAAATAACACCAACGTTATCTTTTACCAGATTGTAAATGCCCATCAGGCGTCACGAGTTACATCCTTTGTGTTAAAAAGTCTGCAGCATTTCAGCAGAGAACTTCATTTGAAGGTCTTTGGACTAACTGAGTCTCTTTGTTGAAAGCAGAGAAGTCTTGCTGGCCTGCTCTCACAGATTTTGTCCCAGGTCATTCCCCAATTACTGTTCAAGTGTTTTATGAGAGGTGATGGAGGACAGGACTGCAGACTTTTGTGGAGCACAAAGAGAACTCGTGTTTTATGTTTGGAAGAGGTTGGGGGAAAATCCGTTGGGTTTTGTGGGTGCAATGGATGGCCACTCACCCGTGACAAACATCTGTACAAAAAGCTATTCCCCCTGAAGAATATCTCCAAAAACAATGTGCTGTAAAAATGCCGAGTGCTGACGTAAAGAAAGGCTACACTCAGGAGTTACGGACGTCTAAAATGCAGTAGTGTGGGGTTGATAAGGTCATGGCACTTTTGTAATGAAAAGACAGGATTTGAGGGGGAGGAGTGAGAAGCTTTATGGCTGAAGAGGACTTACCAGTCCGTCACAGTTGTTAATGGCAACCGAGGCCCCGGGCACGTCTGTGATGTCACCGATAAAGGTGCAGTCTGTCTTTAGCAGCTCACGGTGCAGTATCCTCTCCGTCCCACCGGTGACTTCAGTCTGGTTGGCGCCCATACTGGCATCGTCACCGGTGCTGTTGGTGACATTCCCGAAGCCGTGGACCTCGTCATGCCACTCAACCATCGCGCCCGGTGCCACCAGCCTGTTGTTGGGGCGCAGACGGAGGTGGAACTCCTTACCAAACGCGGAGATGTTGAAGAAAAGTTTCTGTTCAGCCTCACCAGAGGAAGCCACCTCTCTCTTGACACGCTGCTTGTGGGTGGCAGAGAGCAGGTGTGACAGGTAGTGTCCGTGAGAGTCGGTGCTGAAGGGAGTGACGAGGCCGTATTCCTTCAGACGGCTCCTCAGACGCTCTGTAACACAACACAGTGACAATGAGACGTTTTATTCAAGGCAGCAGGGAGAAGAATTAACAACACATTTCTGCACGCTTGTAAAATAACATTTCTTTTTCAGTCCAAATGTTCATGTGACATATTGAATTCATGAAGAAAAATGTTTTTCTCACGTGTGACTGGGAAATCTAAAAAAGGCGAAACCTTCCTAATGAACTGTAGTGAACAAGAACCATGTTTACAACAGCAAAACTACATCAAAACATCAGTTTACAAACTCTCACATAACTCCTGCAGTATAATCCAAGTCTCATTTATCCAGTCATATGCTCAGTTCTTTCCAAACACATGCATTTTCACCACAATGTAACAATATAAACACATTATTACAAACAGTGTCATGCACGGCCGGGCAGCGTGCCTGGGCACACTTGTGCGTTTGATCTCTGCTCAAGCAGAGCTCATATGCATTCGTGTGCCTAGGCATGTTCAGGGCGTGCTACTCTTGTATTGTTGATGTTTTAGCAGAAATGCTTGTGTTTTGGAAGACCTGAGCACACGACTGGATAAATGAGACTTGGATTATACTGCACACTTTGTATGTGAGTTTGGAAACTGATGTTTTAACATGGTCCCCAGTGACTTTAACTCAGGAAGAATGTCCGCCTTTTTTGGATTCTTTGTTCACTGTGGAGGCATGTGAGAAAAACAAAGCTTTCACTATCAATTCAAGGTAACGTGGTGACTAACTGATATACAAATGTCGGACGCTGGATATGTGGAACATCTGTAATTTTGCCCGCTACATTACTATTGGTATAAGCTATCTCTGTTAACTATTTCGTCTGTTTTTATTTATTAATCAACGAAACTTTTCAGCACATTTACCATCAGATCTGTCCTTCCTCTTTACGTGTTATTACAGTTATGAACATTACTATTATTATCATTGTTAAAGAACAATAAATAAAGAGTTTCAAAGTGGGCAGGTGAGAAGATTTAATACAAAACAGGAAGTCCAGTTTAAAGACTTCAAGATGCAAAGACTCTACACAAGAGTTAATCCTCCCTTGAGGCAGATTTCACAAAGCTAGTTTGTTTCTCTGTCTGGACACTGAGAGGTAAACCACTGGAGAACCACACATATAGACAGTACAAGGTATTCTGCCTGGTGTTTGAACTTCATGTATTTGATTGCCGTGTCTTGAACCAATGTTGTGCCGAAGCATTTGTCTGCTATCACTGTTCTACATGGCCTTGTTCTCCATCACAGATGGGCAGAATTTCATCAACTCTGATGCCAATGTCTCTTTTAAGCCGCGCTGCTTTTAGATCTGGAAATGCATCTACAGGCTGAAGCCTTTCAGTGAGACATTGTAGAGAAGAAAACCTTCCTTCTAGAAGTTCTTCATAACCTGCTGCTGCCTTCAGTATGTCCAAAGTAAATGCCTGGCACATACACATATCAATATTCAATATCATCTTGGCGTGGTACTCTATCCACCCTCAGGCTCTTGTTCCTTTGCTAATTTGTGGTTAACTCAATTGTACAAGGAAATCTGTGGGCCTTGAGAAACACTCAGTTTAAAAGGAAATTTCCACCCAGGCTTAGTTTGCTTTTCCAAATGTGTGTGATGGCAGACATATTCAAAAATCTTTGGTCGGTTTTGGTTGGAAAAAAATGTAACATGAATATCGAAACCTTGTAATTATCTTGTAGGTTTTGACTAGAAGACGTTCAAACAGGTGTCAGTGGTGGAACTCAAATTACACGTCTGAGGAAATGCCATACTTTACAAATCATAGTGTGCACGCTCTGCATGTGATGTAACAACCGTGCATTCGATGAGCTTTAGAGAAAGAAAACAAGCAGATATCACACAGACAAAATGACAATGATACTGACAGTTACGTTAAGCTGTGGGTTTTGGAAGCAGCTTCATCACAGTTAAAACAGATCAGGACACACAGAGCACCTTCATCACATCTCCACAACCAAAATAAACTACAGGCAGCACGTGTCTGATTTTTAACGAGCAAAAAAACATCAAAGGCCGTCTTTATGGGGCGAATACCTAACAGTTACATCACGCTAACTTTACTCTCTCCAAACATGGATGACACAGTGTTAGTTGTTTGATAGGGATACACAAAAGCCTGCGCAACATGTGCAGCATTGATGTAAGTTTAGAAAAAGTATTACACATTACCCCCACAGTTTGTTCTTGCAGTAAAAGCTGGTGTGACAAATCTTGAGGGGATGAAGAAGTTATAGAGCCATGGGTCAAAGAGGAGCCAAGAATTAGCTGTGTTCATTAGTGAGTATTTGAAGGAGTGGGGTTTCACTGCCTAATCCTCGGGAGGCCCGGGTCTAATCTCAAGAGCCATGTTTTCTACTTAGAGGAAGGAAAAAAAGCAGAACTTTGTGCGTTCTAGTTCTTTATTCAGACCTACAACACAGGTGCATTTTAATCTTTTCTTAAAGCTTCTAAACCTTCAATTTCAAATCATGATTATGTCTCTATACTATTTTACTTTTCTGACAAAGTAGCTGCTGCAGGACTGTTTTCTGTAGCATCGAATGGCACATGTTGTTGCCATGGTAACCACAAATGTCGCCAAGGGCATAGTTTGCTGGTCCACTGTGGTGGCTGTGGCTCAGAAGGAGAGCGTGTGGTCCACTAATCGCAAGCTCCCCGAGTCTGCATATCAAAGTACCCTTGAGCAAGACACTAAACCCCAAATTGCTCCTGATGGTTGTTCCATCGGTGTGAGTGTGTTAAAAACTGAGTAGCAGGTGGCACCTTGTATGGTAGCCTCGGCCACCTTCGTGTGTGAATGGCCAAATGTGACTCGTAGTGGAAAAAGCACTTTGAGTGGTCAGATGACTAGAAAGGCGCTTTACATGTACCATTCCTTCTACAGGAAATGTTGAGCATCCAACACTAAATCCCTGCATTCTGGTGAATCCTTACACACTAATTCGCACCTTTCCTGCATAAATTTCCAGTAAAAATGCCTTTAATTTCATCAAAAAAAAAAAATCCTCTGCTACTTTTAAGTGTTTATTGTTGGGGGACAAATGCACATGCTCCAAATATGGAGGGGGACATGTCCCTGATGTCACTGCCAAGAATTTAACTCCTCATCTGATTGCTTCATCAGGACTGTGTGGGTGTGGGCTGATGGTGGCAACTGTCATCACATTTGACTTAAATGCTGCTAAATCCTGATTTGGGGGATGTTTTTAACTAGAGCCTCGCTCATGTCAAACCAGTAAGAAGAGCACTAACCAAAAACAAGAATCCAGAAATCTCTCATATAAAATAAAACAATCTAACTTTGGAAGATGATTGTGTGGTCGTGTCAGACTAAAAAGGTGATTTAAGAAATATGTTCGAAAATCTTTTACGACCGACTGATCCTTGATTTTTGGGCCGGATTACGGAAATAAAATGGGAAGAGAGCAAATTTAGAGAAAAATTTCTGCCTCAAATTAATTTGCCGTGCTGTTTATTGAAAGCTTTACCTAAGTATTTTTCAACATGGACCCTATTTTCTCATGCTTTTGTCTATTTAACAACAAAGACAAGATTTTTTTAAACTGGTAACCAGATTTCAACTAAATCAGAGATGTTGATTGTTGGAACAGTGGAAAGACAAACCAAGACATTTTTTGTGAGTTTTACCTTGCTTCTATTGGAAGTGTATTTCACAATGATAAAATTATTGTTTTATAAATGATGTCTGGTGGGATTGACGATGGTGATTTTGGGGCTTTTTCTGTTTAAATAAAAAGGATGTTACTCTTTATTAGAAAGATCTATCTCCGTAAGGATCCTTTCCATAATGTTGTTAGACACTTAAACATGGGAAAACAAGGTCCAGGTGGAAAAATATCCCACTTACCCATTTAGTGTTTAAGGGTATGAAACCTGAAAAGGACGCCTGACAGCTAAAGGAACATTTATGAATAGACCTTGGACTTGAGGTGACTCGGAGGAGACTTGGGTTTGCAGCACAATGCGTATGATTTTCTCTGTATGGAATATGTTTTTAAACCCTTTTATTTAAAAAGAGCAAAAGCTTACGCTCCACAGAGTCTGATATGCAGTTGTATACATAAAACTCTTGAGCTGAAAAAGTACTTGTTCAGTAATTCTTAGAAGTCATTCACTCCAGTGCTACAAAGTTATTTCATACCTGCGCTTACAGGTATGTCTCTCTCTATTCAGATAGATGCATTGTGTAAAAACCAAAGGACAAGGCTAGAAAGGTTTCTCTGAAATGTTGTTTACTTTCTCCTTTGACTTTCATGGTTACAGAAGTTAATAACTTCTACCACCTCAAACCATTTAAAACAATAATCATTCAAATATCAAACAATAAAGACACATTTTTAAAGGATAGACAGCGTATTATAACACAAGTTGTATAATAATTCAATGAAAGCACAGTTTGAACAGTTTGCAAATGATTTGTTTTATCTTGACTTTTTTTTTTTAACCTATGTCTTGATCCACTTTAGAAAAAACTGAATGTGTGAACTGAGAGGAACATTTGTAATTCAAAATGAAAGGGCTAAAATGGTAGATTGTGTTTGAGATACATTGGAGCAACACGTCTCTACTTTATCAAGGTACCCAGGTCATTGCTGCAACCTCAACACAACACACCCTCAAAAGAGACTGGCTACAGATATGGAGTCACATCCATCTCCAACACGGTCATCAGTCCTGTAAGTTCATTTGTTAGTTGGGAGAGATTTTTGCAAAATTTGGCCAAAGAAGACGAGATTACTAGTCGGAGCAGACGGCGCCACCATGTGGTCATTTATAAAGAACATGAGCTCATGACTCCTGAACGCTTTCCTGGATTCTTCGGTAAAAGACAAAGTCACTGCTCACCTGAACGGATCCTGTGCCATTTTTCATTCTCAACACTCTTACAAACTTCACCTGAAACTGAATGACACTGGTGTAACAAGGTACAATGTTTGGCAACAAGTTGAGCCTCCAACCAAATGCAGATTTCTAAAAGGTCCAACTACATCAGTACCTCTTGAGAAAAACTTGTTCTTTTAGTGTGCGCACTGCAATGATGACTCTGTTTTATAGACGTTTCAGAGTCTCTTCTGTACTTCTGTACTGTGCCATGGTTTGGGAACCTGAATCTGGCTAATAAGAACAGGCTTGTCCAACTTTCAAAGTGGCCAGCAAAGTTATCGGGCTGAGTCAGCTGCAGCTCTCTGCCCTTTAGTGTAGGCAGGTCCTGAGGAAGGCCCAGGCCATATTGGACTGTCCTGATCGCCCCCTGCAGAGGGAATTTGACCTCTCACCTTCAGGCCGTATATTCAGAGTTCCTGCTCAGAGGACAAAGATATTCAAAACCTCTTCTGTTTGCGCAACAATTAGTAGACCCAATTTAACCTAAGCACTTAATGTGCTCAACAATTAGCTGTGTCTTGCACTGTCTTCATTTAAACTGATCTCTAATTTGCACTGTTTGCCCTTGTTATGTGTTTAGAGTGTTGCATTACGTGATTATGTTTTTTAGAGATTAATGTGTTTGTATACCTGACTGCAACCAAATGTCCCCTGGTGGGATGAATATGTTTCACTTGACCTATTTTCGGCATGCCCAAATTAAATAAACCATTTCATTTCCTATGAATTAATCAAATTACTGTAGAGGTTTCCTATGAAACATAAACTGATATAACTCCTTCATGAACTGTGCAGTGTCAATGATGGGTGCCAAAGCAATCCTGCATAATTTTAATAATTTTTCCAGCAACAGATGATGAAGCAGATTGGGACAGACAGCAGTCATTCATTCTGACTAATATGAAATTGTGGCATAATTAATCCTCCTTATTTGGATTTTATGTCCCCAGATTTAATTTAGGGTTTCTCCAGGACTCATTGCTATTACAACTAATTAGGGTTATTGTCTATTTCTGTATGTGACTCAATGCAAGTCTCAATTTGTAAAACTGTGCCAGACTCACAATTACCTCAGTTGAATCAGCTTTGGCTGTTCAATATGGACATTCAACTTCTCATCATTTTTTATCTGTATAGAATTTAAGAGTTTGAACAGGGTTCAGTGGGATGTTTAGGGTGACCGCGACATTCATGTAATATAGCAAACAACCAAAGTTAGCCCACTGAGCCAATTCAGGCTTACTATGTTACCGACGAATTTTTTTTTGCCAACACTAGATATAAAACACAAATCCAGAGACTAATCGTATTAAGTCGCTGTGAGCTGTAAATTCAGCACCTCTAAGCAGAAGGCAGATCAATAATGTTATCTCAGAGCCTGACTGGGCAAAGCCTCTCTTCCTTTGGGAAGCGTCTGCCTCCATTTGCCTGGGACTCATCCTGGGTCTGGGTCTGCACAAGCAGTGTTCACTGAGGGGCCTCAGACTGATGAGGTGATTAATCTTGTGTTCTTATAACTATTATCTGTTATTTTTTGGTCAACTATGGAAAGTGAAATGCTTCCTTATATTGGTTATATAGCTTATTTTAAGGGCGTTACAGGTCATTTCAGCCTTCTCCCTAATCATTTGTTTATTCAAGAGGGACAATAGTTGGTCACTGACTGTCCAAGAGTCAGCTAGAAAGCAAACTTTAATTTGCCGTCCAACAAAAAAAAAAGTCTCAAATGTACTAATTCAGACAGGGGAACAGAGACTAATTACTGCATTGGCCAAAGCTAAAAGAACTTTCCATTTGATATATTGCTCCATACAAATGATGGAACTGAATACCATATATATATATATATATGTTTAGTACTTTGTGGCTATGATTGGTTTTATTTCATCCATGATTCCAATTGTGATTTAACACTAAAGCGAATAGAGCTCTGTCTGATGAAAGCTGACCAGCCAAACTCAGTGGACTACAGTCCTCTGGTAGATGCTCTTGTTTGCCTGATACTATCTGAGCACAGTGAATCTGTCAGTGGGCGAAGTGGGTGGTAATTGCGGGTAATTTTGTCCATTAAACAGGAGTTTGCAAGGTAGACAAAATGATCCAGAGATCAGGAGGTTGAACTGGAGCTAAATGTCAGTGATGAATCCTCATGAACTTTTTTTCCCCAGTTCTTTTATATAAACAGTGCACTGGCCTATGAGTATCTTTCACTGCTTGAGACCAAGTGGCAACACAGTTTCAAAGGTGTGTGAAAATCATAGAGTACATGATTGCAGAGCCAGTGTGCAGACAAAGAGCAAATGCACAAGTGGCATCCCTTACTACAAGTGCAACCCCTTAAGGTCTATTTTCTGATCCTGTGAGAGGAGAAATTGGCCTCTCTGCCGCTGCTATGATGGATTTCTCCATCCGCATGATTGGTGAACATCGATGCCAACAGAGCAGCTCTCCAAACATGCTCTTCTTTGATTGTGAGGGTCTGAGACTACAACCTCACATTTACTCAACAGGTTTTAAACTGTGTTTACCTTCTTCATGCATGACGATGAAGAACATATTGACAAGTAACAGAATAGCCTGGGTGGAGAAACTTAAGTATGTTTTATAGAATGAAGGGTACATGAATGGTTTGATGAGGAAAGAATGATTTGAATCATATGTTGTGGCTTTCACAATCACCACATCTCATCCCAGTGGGCTATTCTGGAGCGATATGCTTCTCAACTTTCCACCACCTTCATCGAAACACCAAATGAGTGAATATGTTATGTGAGAATGTTGTTCATCCCTCGAATAGAGTTCTTCCTTCAGTTCGTCACCAGCCCTGACAAAAACTGACTGATTCTTCACCTCAACCTGAAAACTTGCGACCTTGAACACACCAAAGAGACTTTTTAGACCACTGGGGGAAGACAAAACCAACCAAATTCACGCCACCATGAATATGATCACACAGGCTCATCGTATGCTTTAAGTGTCAAAATATTTATAAAAACACTAGCGCTGACTACAGCTGGGATCACACTACGAGTGACAAAGCAACAAACTGGTGACATAAAGCCAAACACTGACACCCGACACTCGTCGCTGTGTCATGGACGTGATGTGTTACGAATTAAAGCTGAGTTGGCTTCAACTTTTTACAGCTCTCCAATGATGCAAATCATATGTGTTTGTTTCTAACTGGGGCAGTGAAATGTGCCTAATGTGCCATGTTAAAATGTAGCTCAAACATTGATCAAAAGATAACCTTTTCTTTATTTTTGCCCAAATAGACACACGTACACACACACGAGCCCATGACCACAGAACTACGTCAATGAGGACTCCAGCAAAATTGTAGTGGTGGCACATCGATCATCTCCTCTGTTTCTCTGGCACCAGCCGCATGAACACAGCATATTACTGAGTGATGCATCACCACAACTTAAAAGCCTGTGAACTTGAGCAACCACAAAGGCGTACATCAATGACCAGCTGACCACCGGGGTGGATGAAGATGCTGTGGTTACATGAAAGGAGAACTTTCGTGTGTGTTTCTAACATTCTTTCACGCCTGTCCACACCTGACCAACTGCTACACAAAATGGGCATGATTACTGGATTCTCTGACGTTCAGATAACAGTTAAGACTATGTCAGGAATTTGCAATTTAAAGTGTAGTCTTAACCCAAACTATTTCATACACTTTCCCAAATTACTTATTTTTTTCTTGCTCCTATGAGATTTCCCAGTCTGACTCATCAAACTCTTCTTACAATTCAACCTCAATGTTAAGTGCTCATTTCAACCTGATGACTGGCCCCTGTTCATGAGGAGGTGTGTGCTCATGGGATGTGATCATCAGCACAAACGGTTAACTCCCCTGAAACGGCCATATAAGGGCTCCCTCTGCCTCCTCCATGTGTGGGAAGGTTTTGCTCACAAATATGAGCAGAAGGAAGAGCTTCAAGACCTTCTAGCACACAACATCACAACCAAATTAGCAACGTCAGTGGTTGTATTAGGAGACTGTCAAGAATAAGAACATTTTAAATGTTAATAGAGGTGCGAACGTGTCATCAGAGCAGCAGCGCTGACTGAAATAAAGAGTGAATGGCTTTGACATGAAGCTAAAATAAACACGTGTAGCTAAGGTGAAATAGGTAAGATGGTAAATGGATTGCACTTGTATAGCACCATTCAAGTCCTTCCAAAGCGCCTTTACAGTTTGTCACATTCACCCATTCTCACACACATTCACACACTGGTGGCCGAGGCGACCACACAAGGCGCCACCCTCTACCCAGTAACCATTCACAAGCTTGGAACAGCCATCGGGAGCAATCTGGGGTTCAGTATCTCGCCTGAAACGCCGATCTTACGATTAGTGGATGACCCACTCTACCTCTGAGCCACAGCTGCCCTAAGAGAGTATAATCCGCTAACTGATGGTACACCGCAACTTACATAAAGACCGAAAAGTTGTTGGACAACTAAATGACCATATATGTAAATTCTCGTGCCTAAATATGCCAACAAAATGTGACCGTCTGAATCATTGCGTCATCAGATTGGTGTGGAGAAAGGTAGAGTATTTACTCATGAGGTGCATTTTGTTCTTTTTCCAAAAGAGAACTCGCAACAAGTCCTCATAAACCACTCGGGAACAAAATCTGCTCCTACAAGTGGTTCTCACATGAGGCCCGTTGACTCTAACTTGTAAAAAGAGGGAAAGACGGAGGTGGAAAATTTAAGAGAAACCACACTAAATGGGTGAAATAACTGCTTTACAAGGCTGATAATGGGCCCAGAGACGGGCCAACGGTGGCAGACTACAAGCAAAGTGCTCCGCCGCCGTCCAACTGGCAGCTGTCATCTTGCTGTGTGAGGGCCCTTGAGGTGCTCAGAAGATAACGGCGGGTGTAAAAGGATCCTACGTGGACGCTGTTGCAGCTCACTTGTTTCTTAACCTCAGAATGGATAACAGATGTGTGGGATTTAGAAGTGGAATTTTCTTTCCTGTATAACAAAGCCCTTGAAGCAGTTTGCTCATGCAGTATAAGTGTGTGTGGAGGACAGTGTGTGTGTGTGTGTGTGTGTGTGTGTGTGTAGGGGGAATGGTAGCAGAGGGTATAAGGGGAGGGTGTATTACAGAGCTCCTCACACACAAACTCCCCTCCCACTTTGATCTCACTGCACCAGGGCTGCTCTCCTGAGTTTCTCTTCTACTTTCACACAACTTACATCTAATTAATAACAAGATGAAGTGAAAATAAACAGGACTTACCCTCTTTATCTACTCCACCAGCCTGTAAGAGGAGAGAGAAAGAAGCTCGTTAAATTGCGGTGGAAGCCAGAAGGAAATCTGACAGAGTGAGATGTCCAGCAGCAGAAAGTTTACTGCAAGCTGCTTGTAAATTTTTAACAAAAATGCCTTTATTTCACGCGTCTTATGTAACAGGCTAAACCCATGCGTGTGCAGTGTCAACATGCATTTCACAGAGGAAGCAGTGTGCGCATTCACACAGGCAGAAAGTTTGCAGACGCTGTTTAAAACCTGTTGCAGAGCCGGGCACCGCTTCTCCGCTTTATTTCATCTGAACGGCGGAGGCAAACATTGCGCACACTTTAGAGTAAAAATGAGGCGACTGTGAAGCGGTGCGGACACTTACCTTGTCAGCTGAAGTCATTACAAATCCTACAAGTAGTAACGCTAGTGACAGGACAGCCATCACGAGTCTTTAAGTGATAAAGAAAAAAAAAAACTTTATCCAAACGTCAAATTAAAATAAGCACCAAAAAAGAAGTCGGGAAGCGGCTCATTCAGAAGTGATCAGAGTGGATGTGCAGCCTCTGTTTCAGCTCAAACACTGAAACACATTCAAAGTTTCATTAAAACAGGAGTGAGGCGAGTTGCGACACTTTGTCAGTCAGTCAGTGCTTGTTTTTCTGTTTGACTGAAAGTTTCTAGAAAGTTTGTTGGTGGAAGTTAGAAGGACATCCCCTCTGCCGCTGGCCGGACAGAGCTGCAGTGTGAAGCTCTTGCAACCTGGCACTTGGCTCCCCTGGCTAATAAACGGCATAGACCAGCCCTGCGTGACGTCACTCCGCCCTGTCCTCGAGCCCCAAACACATGGAGGGACTGAGGAGGAGGAGGAGGAGGAGGAGGAAGAACCCCCTCTCCCCAAAACCTCGTCCCAGACAGGACAGGATCAGACAGAGCATTAGTGCAACTTTATTAAACCATTCATCAGCAGTGGTGGAAAGTAACACGGTACATTTACTCGAGTACTTTTACTTTACATAACTGCTACTTCATACTTCACTACATTTCAGAAGGAAATATTGTACTTTTACTCCACTACATTTACTTGATACCTTTAGTTACTTTGCACGTTTAGATCTATCATACAAAATAAAACCAGCTGATAAATTTTGATGTAACCTGGTATTACACATTAAGATAAAACTTTATTGATCCCTTAGTGGCATCAAGTAGTTAAAAGGAGCTCCACATTTACCAACTTCAACATTAATTCTAATCAAATAATATAATATGCATTATCATGAAATGGGACAGTCTGCATAATGAGTACTTTTACTTTTGGTACTTTAAGTGCATGTTGGTGCAAAGACTCCTGTACTTTCACTTGAGTAAAGACTTAAATGTAAGACTCCACCTCCTCCTGTGAAGCATATTTAATTTACAAAGAACAAACAATAAATAAATCCTTGATAAGACAGTGTGGCTTTAATCTTATTGCTTTAATCACACCAAAGATTACAGACATGAACAAAGCCTCACAGCCTGTTTGCAACAACACGTTTATTGACCGTACAGAAGAGCAAACCACTGACAGGAGGGTACAGTGTGCAATTTGTTGGCTGATTGCAGTCTGTACACGCACTGCAGGTACTGAGTGTGTGGGACTGTGAATAGCCACAGCTCTGTGTGTGTGTGTGTGTGTGTGTGTGGACCGTAAAGATGCAGGAACTGTACGTGTGACTGTATCTTTTAACCACAATGTACCCTATTTTATTATATAGGATCAAGCATGTTTAATCAATCTACACCAGTTGTGGATAAATACATGTACACCTGAATGTTTTCTAAATTAGCTGACAGTTTCCTTATGGTGTGTTCTGAACCACTGCGTATAAGTGCTGAATACAGAGGCAACTAAACTGCACACACCTGTGGAATAAAGTCGTAGCCTGTAATTCAGGAGGCGCTGTCATCGTACAGTCTGCGTACATCAAATGTAATGTCGTACCCAAGTTTATTAGGTTCATCGCACAGTGTAACAGTGCTGATGAAAACTTAACAGTCCATTTGCTATGAGGGTTTTAACTGCGCAAACAAATATGATAAACCAAATCAAATTTCTGTCAATTTATCTCTTTTTCATCCCTATAATTTGGAAGAACAAATATTATGTTGTCACTTGTATTTAAATTGTCAAATCTTCAAAAAACAAATCTTTCCCACCATCATCATCATAATTATTATCATTATATAGATGTGGAGCCTCACTGTCCTGACATTATTAAAGAGAAGAGGAACAGAAATTAGGGGCTGAAACACATTTGAATCAAAAAACTTGAAATGAGCATTCTGACCAATACTCATCTTTCTCTGATAGCCATTAGTTTGAACCTCTGGTGTCATCACTGTCAAAGTGTTCAGGTTTGGTACGTCTTAAAGTTGCCTCAGAACACATCATCATCACAGGTTATTGCCTTCTAGTTGTGAGATTAATTGTTCAACCAACCTTAGATTGTTTCATTTGATGGGTTATATAGGCCTGAAGATGGATTTAATGTTTAACCAGTTAAAGGCAAAAAAAAGAATAAAAATGTGGAAAAATAATTTTGTATAAAAGATCATTTTTCAAGATGGCTTTATCAGTCTTGTAACCCCTGGGTAAGGTCCAACCCTCTATCAATACTGCTGGTGATAATATTTCTAATGCCTACCCTTCCTCATCTGAACACATGGTGGGACAGGGGAGAAGCACTCAACTTCCACAACCTGATTTGAGCAAATACTGATGGTAAGAAGGCAAAACATAAACACTGTGAAATATACATGAATCATTATTAAACCCAAACACTTATACACTGACAATAAGTAAAAAATACTTTGAATTTTGGTGGAAACTTTTGTGTCTGTTTGGCAGAAGTTACTTTTGTTTCGTAACAGATTATTATTATTTTATTTTTTTAGTTTTCTCTTCAGCTACATTTCTCATGTGTCTGGCTGTGAGTCTTATAATATTCCAACATCTGAATACATCTCATATGAACCACTTGTGTGAGAGCAGCAGAGCTCCCTAAAAAGCTGTAGACAATCATCAGGGGAGTGTAGCAATCATCTGCAATGATATGAACTTTACTCTGCCTCATTACTGACTGCACAGTCTCTGCTTCTCCCTCTCTGGATTCATGTCAGGGTTCTCCCAGGTAGAAATGCCGTGACTTCATAAGAATGGCTCAGAGGGAGTGTTTGAATATTAATACAGAAACTCGGGGACACCTCTGACCAGAGCAGCAGAGAGATGTGTAAACCTTTGAGGGGGAATACATTAGCGTAAATGTCTCCACTGGATGCCGACTTCACAAGCAGGCAAATGGTTGAAGCCCACACTTTCTGAATAGCAATGACATTTATAAATACTGGTGGCTTCACACAAACACGTGAAGTTTAAACACCTCCTACTTGCAGAGTGGAATTCAGACGGCTGCAGGAAGGTGTGGAGTGATCCAGTTTGATTTCCCAGCAGCAGGTAACTACTGAGAGGAAATACTCGGGTCCTTCAAATAAAAGAAAAACAATCAAAAAAGACTCCACTACAAATATCAATCAACTTGTTCTGCAGAAAAGTGGCCACTGAGACTGACACCTTATTGTTGGATATGTTATTATAGCAGAGCAGTCACCAGACTAAAATGTTGATATTGTTTTTTGCAAATCGAGCAATCATTTATTTGTCGTCTGAGATCACAAAAGTTATGACTCCAGCGTACTGTGATCCTGCAGCTCCTTCAACTTGAGCATTACAATTTAGTCGTATCTTGTGTGTTCTTACATTGTTGGCTGCTGCTTAAAAACTGTCCCTGTTTCTGAATGGCTCTGGTAAGCTACGGTGTCTGGTTGTGGAATGAATGAACTGTTCACACAATCTGACCCCAGAAAGACGGCTGCGTGGTTGCTCCCTATAAGAATGGACAGCACTGTTCTGCAACTGTCTCTGAATGGCAGTGATCCACAGCAGGAACAGGACAGCACCTCCTTCCCACAGTCACACCAGTCCTTATTCACCGTAAATCACACGCTTCCTTTCCATCTCTCACCAGAGTCCTCTGCTCTGTCAGATCAGCATGTAGAGAAGGAGCCTCCTGGTTAAATGGCACTGTCCAGGATGAGGCCAAGTTTTGGCCAATCAAAGAATATGACAGTTCCTGATATACCGTTGGAAAGTGATGCTGCACGGAGATCGTCAGTTTATTTTCATTGCCTGTATGGATGAACGACAGACTCTGTGTGTTCATTGATGTCATTGATGAAGTCTCATAGTTGTGTCTTGGGAACAGACTCTGGTTTGTTCCATCTCTCGCATCACTGCAAGCATGTCGTAGTTTGTTGACTGCAACATAAAGGCAGCATGATAGATCCTCCGCCTCCTCTCTGCAGCTGCCTCTGAACGGCATATAGCAGTGGTACAGAGCAGGAACAGGACAGCACCTCACATTCCCACCGTCACATCAGCTCTTATTCATCAATCGGTCATCCAGTTTAATGTCTAACGCCTGCACAATGGCTAGCAGGATGCTAGTTTGGCAGAAAGATGAACGCAATCTGGATCACAGTCACTGTTTGATTCCTGTGCCTCTAATGTAGATATGAATGCAGAGATGGTCTTGGCTCGCTTTGCGGTTCATGACTGGTAGTGATCACCGCGTTCATCATTGCTCTTTGTATGCTGCCGCAAGGTGCCCCTCTTTATCTGTTCGCAGGTTCTCCCACTGGTTGACTTTTATATAAATCTATACTCAGGCTTCTCCCCCCATACTTGTGCCTGTTCATGTGCAAAACCTCCAGCCATTACAGCCTGCAATCCCAGAACATCATACAGATGCATGTCCCAAGAGTCAGGACTGAGTTGGGGAAAAAGGCGTTTAAATTTTCTGCCCTCAAGTTGGAACAACTTGCAAAAGGATTTAGGACTGACTGAACTTATTGGCCTAGGGGAATTCAGATCAGTTTTGAAGGATCAAGAAAGGAGATCTTTCGGCTCTTGTGTTTGCCGAGTGTAATCTGTAATTTGTACATTTTTATGCTGTTTGTATAATTCTATGTGGTGTTGTTTGTGTACTGCTTTCTTAGCCAGGTCGCTCTTGTAAAAGAGGTTTTTAAATCTGAACGAGTTTTACCTGGTTAAATAAAGGATAAATAAAAAATAAATAATTTTTGAAAAGGACACGCCCTCCCGGAATTGTGCGCTCCCTCTTTTCTCGTCCGCAAGGAAACAAACACACAGAGAGCTTGAAAATGGATGCCGAGAGATTTAACTCCGTTTTATCAAACGTGTGCTCAGTCCACAAGATTGTGGAAATGAAGGACTTATAGCGACTTTCAACACAGTCAGACTATGTTTACGAGCACAAGAGTTCAGCGAGCCACCAAAGGACCACCCTGTGGATTTACTATTGGTTCTGCAACGTAGGGAGTTTTTTTAAACTCTGAAATTGTATCCGCCCATCTAAACACAAAATCAGGAAGAAAGCCATCAGTCTTTAGTTAAGCAAAGCATCTAAAGACTGACTTGTGAGTCTAAGTGTATACAGTTAGTTTTGTCCAGAGGTTCCCAAACTCAGAGTCAGGCCCCTGTCAGAGGATCTCAAGAACAATTTGAGGGGTGGTAAGATGATTTATCAAAATGAACATTAAACAAATAAATATGTGTATTGTTTTTATCTCAAACATATGCTCTGTTGTTAATAGCAAATCATTTTACCTCTTTGGGCCTTGAATAATTAATCAAATGAAACCAGATGTTCAGAGGTGAAATATGAGTTAACTGAACTAAAGTTGGATAATATGGTCAACGTCGTCTGATGAGTTTTATAAGCTAATGTCAAATATAAAAGTAACGAGCAGCTATAAATGTAGAGGAGTATAAAAAGTGCAATATTTAAACAGAATATGGAGGCATAAAGTAGCACAGTATGAAAGGTCAGGTAGGGTAGTTTACTCAAGTTAACATACTCAGTTGCTTTTCAGCCCTGCTTCTGTGATACCCTTGAGCAAAATGTATCACCGGTACCTGCATCGGACCAGCTGACCCTGTGCCCCCACCTGAGGCCAAGTAAAGTACATCATATAAAGAGATGCTGCTCGCTGTCAGCGCCTTTTCAGCTTTGACCTTTGCACTTCTTACTGTAGATTCTTGATTCCTGATTCCTGACATTAGCCAAAAATGCTACAGTAGCTTTATACCTCCTAGGACAGAGTTGACCTCCACTCTTTAAGAAATCTCTGTGGTTTCTTAACACTGAACCAAAGATTTAGGTGCACTTCACTTTCTTTTATGCGGCTGTGGTGAGAAGCCTCTTTGGCCAAAGTTTAGAGGCTTTGCTTAAAGGCACCAGCATACATGGAGGGAAACATGAAAGGAGATCAAACTAGTCTTACATCAGTTGAGCAGACAGACTACTCAGATGATGATCAGGGTATTTTATCTTCATATGCTTCATTTTTATGTTTAAAGCACAAGAGCCAGACAAAAGACACGACAAGAGAATGACAATGATGTGATTTTTAATCTTCTAATCAGATCTCGTTATACATCAGTCTTTCGGAAATTGTTTCCTGTCATTAATCTGAGCCACTAAGTTGATTTCTTAAAAACAGTAGTTACAAAGTGCTTAAAATATGAGAAAAAACAAGAAATATAAGAATTAAACAAAGTACATTTCTGAGATTTAGCAATCTTATAAGTTTAGTGTGCGACATGAATCTAATAAACTGCACCTCCTCCATCTATGCATTGTCCTTTCTGCGATCATGGTAAGAGCTGGAGGACACATCATACAGACAAGACTTGTGCCGCCACAACTCCACAATGTTTTCCTCTTCGCTGGAATCCCACATATTTCTTTTAGCACGTTTTGCCTCCATGTCAAGCTGCTATCCATCTGTTTGTTTGGGCACCAGTGCATCATTTCATGCTGCATTTCTATCGCTGGTTAGCAGACGTAGGTGGTAACAGCAGTCACACAGTGAGATGGTCATCCCAAATTTCTGACACTGTCTTTTTGATCGCAAGACTGTGACTTCAGCCATCCTTGAACTTCTCTCATTGCACGACGTAGAACCTCCATTTAAGAACCAGGACTATGTTTCTTTCACAAGGGTCATCTTTCGTCTGGGACAGCCCAAAATCGCACAGTGTACGCTGTGCTTTAGACGTCTAAGTTACCTATAATTATAGCTGTAGTATTGAGACTTGGACTGGACTTAAGGCCCACACACACTGTGCAGCAATGACATAGTATAAAGAGTGACAAAGTCCATGTAGCTTGGAAAAGTCAAACAAACACAGTACTTTAACCAGGAGACAGGTGTTCATGTCCAACGTGAAAATCTGATGTGAGATTTTCTTCACGAGACCTTTTTGTTAAGTTCCGTAACAAACCCACACCATGATCTTCTTTCTAAACTAATCAAGTAGTTTAGTCGCCTAACTCTAAAGTAGTTTTTAGTGACAAAACCAATGTTTACTATGAAGACAGAAATGTAATTTGAATGACACTATAGGATGTTCATTTTTTCTATAACCGCTTACCCTGTTGAGAGTTGTGGGAGGCCTGGAGCGTATCCCAGCTGACACTGGACAGACAACCATTCACACTCACATTCACACCTACGGACAATTTAGAGTCACCAATTAACCTGCATGTCTTTGGAATGTGGGAGGAAGCTGGAGCACCTGGAGATAACCCACGCTGACACTGGGAGAACATGCAGACTCCACACAGAAGGGCTCCCCTGCCCTGAGATTCGAACTCGCCACCCTGGGTCGATCCAGAAACCCTCTTGCTGTGAGGCAACAGTGCGAACCACTGTCACACCGCGCTTCCCTTTCTCCCTGTAGGATGTAACGAGGGGAAATCGACACACTGTCCCTAAACGTTCAAAGCTGATGCTAGAGCGGGACCTTGAACCTCACAGTTCGAAGTGTACAGCCGCTGACCAAGCTCGTGTATTTGAGGAGTTGGGAGTGAGACTGTGTTGATCTGACTATGATGAGAATGGTGAGGCATTTCAGACTGAGTGATGAACGCTTGTGTCATGTCACGTCATGTCAACCAGAGTATTCTGTGTAATTTCATCCAACCCCCATAAAAATGTTTTCTCTAAACTGACAACCCTGTCACCAAGAAATTTTGTTATATGACAGATCTGCAATATAATATCAGCCAGATTACGTTTCCTATTAACATAACGAGGAAATTGTATTAATCAACATATTTAGTGAATGGGAAAAAAAATCATACTGAAAGTATTAGTAAAATGTTGACAGAGTATTCAATTTGTTTCTTGACAAAATATTCGACGTGGTGATAAAAAATGCTCTTGCAGTGACGATACATTATTGTTGAACTTCTTATGGTTATGTTCAGGCACTCGCTGTACTTGGTAAAAATAAGAGTCATAATGATGTGCAAAGATCTAAGCACAATCTCTCATCAGCATATACAGGAATTTAAGTCACAAACAGTCACTTTTTGCCTTTAATGGACAGGACAGATTCAAATGGGGTGAGAGAGAGTGGGGGGGGGGTTGACATGCAGCAAAGGGTTGCAAGCCGGAGTCGAACCTGCGATGAGGCATCGCCTCTGTACATAAACACAAACATAAACTTGACTTGGACAAGATTCACTTTAGACTTGACTGATCAGCACGCAGGCAGCTACAGCACTTGCACCTCTGCATGACTTGGATTTTCCCTCCAGAAGTTGATTTGATGTTAGACTCAAATGCAGCTCTGCTAACATCATTTCAACTTCATTTTGGTAGATGTCTATAAACAGCCACATTTTTTAACAAGCTCTGGCCAAGTTTGAATCCACATGTCGAGACACAAGTTTTACTGACAAGCTCCGGATTCACCTGCTCACTGTCCACAAGCCAAAACAAAAAAATACAATAAATCCATCTCTAAGCTTGGAGTTTGCCTCCTGTGGTTTGTACTGAGAGAATCAACTGTCAGACCGACGGAGCCCCGAGACGCTGTGTGAGTCTGCATCACATATGGAAGACACATGATCATATATCACTGCTTTTATTGGGCACAACGAAAGGGCTGTTTGGGTCTGGGTCAAGACACTCTGTTCATTTTCCTCCCTCTTTCTCTCTGCCTCTGCTCTGTGATGACATGAAGCTGCCTCCTCATTCTGCAGCAGGATTCATTAAACGACTTGATAAGTTAGAGGGAAAAATAACAAGCCTTGCCTTCGTTGTTGTTTGTGTCTGTGATTGAGTCTGCTGCACAGACTCCCAGCCCCGGCTCTGCTGGACTGTAGGTGAGCTGCCTTTAGATAAGGAAACCTAATTAACTGGCACATCTGCACGCCTCATGGATTCCTCTGGGAGAGGAACAGGAAGACAGGCAGAGAAAGGTGAGAGAAACTAAGTGACGGGTTTGGGTGGAGGCAAAACGAGGGGAAATAAATGAGGGGCCAGGAGATCTACACTAAGACGTAAGGGATAAGAAGCAAAGATATGAGGGCAGCTGGGAGAAGAGGAGGATTTTTTTTCTTTAAGGAGTTAAGATTTGTTAGTTTATCAATCCTGTCCATCCTTGACCTGCCGCAGACACACAGACCCTCTGACTTCCTTCATCTGGCCTCTGAGTCCAACATCTGGTCTTCCTCGCAACCGCAGATCCAGAATAAGTTGCTGTTACAATTGGCAGTGAATCACATGAGGCAAATTGAAAACAGCCCTGTACGGCAAAATTGGATTTCTATGCAGATAGTGTGATACAAGATTTCTCTCCGGAGGTTACAGGGAAAAGATTTTATTGTTTCTTTTTCATGTAGGTTTTTGGGAAGAAGTACATCGCTTGAGAGAACAGATGTTCTCTGCTTACACAGGTGTGGTTACAACTACTCGTTCACTCACTGTGTCTCACTCAAGCAGAACGGACACCTCTATGATTCCTCTGAGTGGGACTAAACAAATTACTTCTGTATTGTTTCACTGTAAAAAAAAAAAAAAAAAAAATCACAACATTGCTGTGTGTCATTACATTTTATATGAGCGTAAAACAAACAGCAGGGCCCTCTCTATTTCCTGTCTCTCAAGCTGTTTCTATAAAACTCCCTTCCTACTCTCATGAACTTCTTCACTTGTCACTTCTATTCAGCGGTGGAACTGAGTACATTTACGCATGTACTAGGCTTCAGTAGGCAAAAACTGTCCTTTTTACTCCACCACATTTCTTCTTTTTGCGTGTGTCCTAAGACCTGCAGCTCCGTTGAGTTAAGCCTTTCCACTGTTTCATCGTCCAGGTCAATTAGACCCCAATCAGCATTCAGTAGCTGGTGTTTGGGGCAGTTTGGCTAATACGTGTTCCACAGTTTGTAGTGGGTCCCCACATTTGCAGTGGGCACTGTCAGCGAGACCCCATTTTTGCATTGCTGCCCTGAAGTGTCCTACACCATATTGCAACTGAAGAATGAAAGAATTTCTTTAGGCTTAGGACACTGATCAATAATAATTAATATGACAAAAAAACAACAACTGTTTTTCATTGCCATAGAATAAGAACTAAGTGAAGGATCTGAGTACTTCCTCAACCACTGCTTATATTACAAATTTTAGGTTTTACATTAAGGCCACAAAAGAATACATGCCTGTAGATAGTATGTGCATACTAACATCTGTATGCAAAATAATATTAATTAAAGAGAAGATATAAAAGAAGAAAGCAAAAAAAATAGGAGATAAAAATATCACATTTTACTCTTCATGAACACTTGCTACAGGTTCCAGGGCAGAGAGCCAAACGCGATCAAATTTAGCAATCGTTCCTCTCAAATGATACTTTATCCCCTCTAATCTAATAAAATCCATTTGGACATCTGGAAATAAGAAAGACAATAAGTCCTCGTTGGGGTTTTGTGTTCTTCAGAAGTGTCCCTGTTGTAGAAGCAGCATTGAAGACTTTGCCAGATATTTACAAAAAGCAGACAAAGAAAACAAAAATTATATTTGCGGTGAGAACCCATTGTTCCAAAAGTCTTTAATTGCAGCCTGTGCGTGCTTTGGGGTTTGAGCAACTGGTAATCAGTCAGAGAAAATGAATACATAGCTCCAACACGTGAATGTAATTTGTATAATTTAGCCGAGTGAGAGTAATCCCCATGACAGGACAGAGCCATCAGTGAGTCCAGACAGAGGGGAACAGCTAACCTAATTACAAGACGTAGGTATGTGCTTTCAAAGTTGGTTTGTCTAAAACGACAACTATCGCGTTCGAACAAAGCTGACCCCACTTGCATTATAAAAGGGGCAGGCTGAGCCATTTCAGAGAAGGCATCTGGATTGTTTTCTTTTCTCTTTCACGCTTTGTCCTGAGACACAAAAACGCCCCGACACAATGACTTGTGACGTCTAACAACGAAGTTATGCCAGAGTCACAATGTGCATCTAGGTGGTGAGTCGAGCAGATGCCCCATGGGGTCACCGCTGGTTTTTGTCCCCCAGTGTCACCACAACAGAGGGAAGGTAGGGCAATAAAATTCCTCAGTGCTAAAAGGAGACATTCCAGCAGAGGGAGGGGAGCGCTGGGATCTGACATAATTTAAAACATAGATGTCATATTCTGAATGGGAGCCCCCCGCCCCCTCCTCCTGAGTGGAAACCATTTATTTTTTGGACTGTTTTGTTTTCTGTGGCTCTTACGTAAGCATGAGCTCTGCTAAAAAGGTTTGTTTGGGAACAGGAGAAAAACAATTAAACTGAGGGCACGGGGGCGAATGTAGTGTTACAATGCATATGAATGGAGGGGACGTGATTAGAGACAAAAACAGCAAGGATTAAAACTACTCACCTATTTAGGAAGGCCAGGTTTATGATGCAGAGAAGATTTTCTCTCCCGTTATCAGCCTGAAACACGACAAACACAGGCTTAGAGATTATACATTTCATTTTTCTCAGATTTTCTCTTCAGCATTTACTCTATTTGAACTTACAAGTGCAGTGCCCGTTAAAATCATGGCTGTTCCAAACGGGTGGGTTGCTTAGGCCTGTGATATTGCTGCTTGCAGCTTTTTGAGAACCATTCCTACAAACAACTTCACACTTCACTTCTCTTTCTTGCATCTGAGGAAGACACCTGGCCCAACCAACCACAGATGATACATTAGTAAATCCAGCATTACCTGCAGTCAACAAGCCACTGTCGGGCGAACAATGCTGTGGTTAACATGGTTAGGTTTGGCCCCAAAACCACTTGATAATGGTTAAGAAAAAAGATTATGTTTGGCTTAAAAAGTGTCACTATCCCTGGTGAAAACACGGCAATGTCTTAGTAAAGAAACCCACATTTGGTGGCTAAAAATCCTCTGGAAACAGTGATGACTCACTTTAAAACAACCAATTTTGTTGTTTGCCGGTCTAGGTAAGTGGTTCTCAACTGGTGGGTCATGGTCCAAAAGTGGGTTGTGGGACCATTTTTAATGGACTACAAGTGACCTGCAAACATGTCAAGTTTGAAAAAACAAACTTTATTTTGAAGCACAGTGAATTTCTGGCACAGAGCTTTAATTTTGAAGTGCCGTTTTCACCTGTAGAGTGACTGACTAACAGACCGCCACATGACAGAGACAGCAAACTAGCTCGACTGCATGGCCAAACACAAGTATGAGGCGGAATATATATTAAACTGTGTGAAAAAAAAAATTCTGCTGACTTTTGTTAGGCGTGCCGTTTTTGGGCACTGCTTTGATATCTACCTTTCATTTGAGCTGTACTGAGCTGCTCTGACTTTTGTTTTCTTTTGAGCTGAGCGCTAATGTTAAGTTATTCGAATTTGCCGCAGGTTCGTAGCTGACGACGTAGCTTACTTGTCCTGTAAAAGAGGAAAACATAGATAAAGTAGATGGAAAAACAGAAACTAAAGAAAAGAAGATTTCACATTAACAAGAACACATCCTGTCACTTTAAACAACATCCCATGCAGCACTTTGCAACGTAGGTTTTAAAAGAGTTTTTAAGGTGCTATAAATTGAATTTTACATACTCACCTGTCAAATCAAATATTGTTTCAACACTGGGGAAAGTGTTTCTGAACCCTTATGCATGTGTTCCTTTCAGCTCTCCTCCCTTTGTTTGTATGTATTTCCGAAGCCTCAAAAAGCCCCAAATTTGTGGCACTGGTCTAATGGATCACTTTGTCTGCACTCCCACTTCAAACCAATTGTGTAGTTAGAGACTCTCTGATAGCACACATTAGCCAATTATCTTTTGAGCCCAAATCTGAACTACAGTACATTTTCCCAGACATGTGTCGTTTCAGTTTCCCTCCCTCTTTTTAGTTCAATTTTCATTTTGTTATTTTCTTCTTTTGGTTTTGTCTTGGGTGGCGAGCACATCTGGGTCATTTGACTCACGAGGACAATATTACTTGTTCACATCATTTATGCCACATCATGTATTGTTATTTTTTAAAAACAAAAACTTGATATATAACATGTATTACTTGTCTAATGTGTCATCATCAGTTTTTTAGATTCCTGTAAATTTTAAAAAATTAGTAAAGAGTAAATTATTTGCTTTTGTCCAATCATTTTCATTTTATTTTGTTTTATAGTTTTGCTTTCATAATACCATTAAGGTTGGCTGCACTTAAATACAATTTTGAGCTACCTGTATGTATTTTCATTTTATGCTACTTTATACTTCTGTACTTCGTAGTTATTTTATAGATGATGAATTATGATGAATTATTATGTATTAAATAATTCCAAAATACCTCCACCTTTACCAGCTGCAACATTAAAGTCACACATTAATAAATCAGTAATTATGATCGGTTATATGAGTATGAAATGAGCCACTCTGTGTTAGTACTTTTACCTTTGGTTCATAAGTACATTTTAATTCTAATAGTTTTTAACGTTTACTTAATCAAGTGTGTGAATGAAGATCTGTGTTCCCACTGTGGAATTATAACTTCAGTACTTCTGCCATCAATGCATTTTCCTTTGTCTTAAGAAAAAGCACTGGTGAACTGATAGTCTGGGCTTCGGCCTCGGCAGGTGATGTGTTTTGACATTATTTTGCAGTTTCTAAATGAATGGATGAATGAATGGATCTCTCTGCACATGGGAATGCAAACCACTGGTGTCCCGCATTCCTCGATTCCCACCATCCCTCTGCTGTTTCTACGGAAACAGGACCAGCAGAGCCTCTGACAGTCTGTGAATTTCAACGACCCTCAGCAGCAGAGGATTCATGCAACCCTGGCAGAGGCAGCAGCCCCCACACAGACTGCTGACCAGGAACATCCTCATATGTGACTGAATTCAGCTCAGAAACAGATCTGACGCTCGCTGTTTACTGTCCACGCTGATTAATGGGTTGGGTTCGGTTAGGCAGAGCAGTGGCGTCACAGAGGCGTTTCCCTTTGAAAAGTTTTATCAAATTAATACAGGAGTGACGTCAAAGTGCCTCTAAAGACAGAGTGTGACATCAGGACTTGGTGTGAGGCCAGAGGGGGCGGCAGAAGGTTAGCTACTGTTGCTATGTCTGTCAGGCTTTCGAGGATAAATATAGCAGCCTCAGCTCACAGTGGCAGAATTAACACTTAAAATTAGAGGTAACTTTTGAAACAGTGTTTGATTTTTTAGCCTGCAGCCTGCTGGAAGTGCCTGCACCTAACGAGCTAATAAACATTAACACAGTGAATAGTTTCTTTGCTCAGGACATCATACATCAGTGTGATGTCCAGATGGTGGGCAGGCAACTGGAGGCAAACACTACCAATGCTGCACAAGTGCCCATGATTTGCGCTGTTAATGGCTGTTACAGTAGATTATATTGGAAAAATTAAGAGAGAGCCACCTTAAGTCCCCACAAACAGTACAACGTAAATGGGAGTCTGGAGGAGTGACGTCTACTAACTTCAAATTCAGATGTTAAAGGTTTATCCAACCCTTTTATATAGTCATTTTCCTCTTTATCCAGCTCAGCCAGAATATGAGTTTATCACTTCCTGACCTCCATCTGAACTTTGCGTGTCATAGTAGTCATTTGATTGCAAAAGCTACTGGCAGAAAACTCTGTCTCTGACTTTTCAATGCTGCCAACTGACTCATAATAAAATAAGAACTCTGCAAAGTGATCTAAAAAACTCATTTGATAGCTATGTACATGGTTGGAAATTAAATTTATTACCACTGGGATTTTTCTGGCTGTTGAGCAAAGCTAACTGAGCAGCCACTTGCATATTTTAC
The DNA here is from genome assembly GCA_026686955.1 of Epinephelus cyanopodus. Lineage (NCBI taxonomy): Eukaryota > Metazoa > Chordata > Actinopteri > Perciformes > Serranidae > Epinephelus > Epinephelus cyanopodus. The sequence continues at coordinate 37,962,632 of CM048921.1, read as the reverse complement.
CAGCATTTGGCTGGTGGCTCGAGCTAATTTCCAACCCTGGCTATTATAGTGTATTGCAGTGTTATAGGTAAAAAATGTAAAACACTAATTAATGTTCTTGTCTCTCTTCTTGTGTGAGAGCATTTCTTCAGTCTGGTCTAGCTTGGAGCCAAACCCCAAGCTCCTGTGTTCTATCTTTTTTACGATTTGGCAGGGAAACAAATCAGAGATCAGCATTTTAAGATTTATTCTTAACTGCAGTGATGCAGGTGCTGCACAGGACCATTGTGGTAAAGAGGGAGCTGAGCCGGAAGCTTTCGATTTGCTGGTCTATCTACGTCCCAACCCTCACCTATGGTCATGAGCTCTGGATAGTGACCGAAAGAATGAGATCGCAGATACAGGCGGCTGATATGAGTTTCCTCCGTGGGGTGTCTGGGCTCAGCCTTAGAGATAGCGTGAGGAGCTCAGACATTCAGAGGGAGCTCGGAGTAGAGCCGCTGCTCCTTCCTGTCGAAAGGGGTCAGTTGAGGTAGTTCAGGCATCTGATCAGGATCCTCCTGGGCGCCTCCTGTTAGAGGTGTTTGGGGCACATCCCACTGGTAAGACCCGGGGCAGACCCAGGGCTGAGGGATGGAGGGATTACATATTCCATCTGGCCTGGAAACACCTTGGGGTCCTCCAGGAGGAGCTGGAAAGCGTTGCCTGGGAGAGGGACGTCTGAGGTGCTTTGCTTGGCTTGCTGCTTCCGCAACCCAGCCCCGGATACGTGGATGAAAATGGATGGATGGATGTCGGTGCGACTAAATAAAAGTCTACTTAAATGCGGTATTGCTGCTCCAACTTATTAAAGAAAGATTGACTTGAAGTTCAACTGGGCTGTTGTGCCTGTTACAATGGACAGTCTAAACTACCTTCAAATTGTTTAGTATGCTAAACAATTGTTACAGCGCAGCACCTGATTAAATGAACTAAATTACATTTCACTACTGACTATATGAAAATGATCAAATGCATGCGTGAAACTGTCCCTGCCGCTGCCAAATAAACTTCACACAGACAAAGTTTGTCCAAATATTATAAAATCTAACACTTTGTTTTCCTAAGACCTTCCTGGAGCTGTTTCTCCACCACCCATAATTTATTTTAATTGCATGCAGCTGTTAGCATCTCCTCTATTTCCTTTGTGCACTGCATTGTTTGACAGCAGTGTTCACCAACTGCACATGCAAAAATCAAGTGTTTTGTATCCTGACTGTTTTGACTCCAGCGTGAACACACATTAGTATGCAGTTATGTGCAGACTTTTTAAAATAAGGAGGCCAGTTTCTCGGAGACGGTTTTAACCTACAGATCAAAGTGGCTTTTTATTCTAAGCTGTCGCTTTCAGACATGGTTTGGAATAATCCTCGATTTAGCCTGGCCTTGGAGTAATTCTTACCAGTTTCCCGGAGGATGATTAGTGTCTGATCATTAGTTTTTTTGGTAGCCTGTTCTTTGTATAAATGTGTGATCTTCTCTGTTTCTTTTGATTTGCCTGTTTGTATTCCTCTGATTTCACCACATTAAGGGCTTTTGTGATGCGCTCCAGTTTATACAAGCAGCCTCGAGCCTCTTCCATGTGCACGTTCATGCTCTAATGAGGATGAATACAGGTGGTTGAAATTTACCTCACTTAAGGTAGTGCAGGATTACTCAGAATTTTTAAAACACAATTAGGCTTTTCACCTGTTTTTCCTGCTGCGTGCAATCTGAACAAATGACGAAATAATGGAGACAATTAATATTTCATTGTGTAGAGGCCCATAAACACATTTACAGCTTACAATGAAAACAGAAACAGATGAAGTTCAGTCTTTTAAAAGCATAGTTTGTATTTAAGTGTGTACCAAAGCAAGTACGTGAGGTCAGATTCATGTAGTGTTATCATCCCATAAAGAGTGATTAAGATGTACTTTTAGCTTTCTCTTGATAGCATTTGTGTTTGCATTAGAGGCTCCAGCCTTTTTCAGCTGCAGGGTTGCATCCCATAACTCATACAATAGGCTCTATTGAGCTCACAGACATACTGCTGCATTAAGCAACATAATGAGTCCTAAATATTACTGTGGAAAGTGCACTGGGGTGAGTTTACATCATTCACAGTAGGGATACTGTAGGTAAGTATTGTACCTGTGCTGCATAACAGGTGGCTCCGCCCATAGGGAAGGGTAGCTGGAGAGGTGCCAGCTTGCCTCCTGGGCACTGCCGAGGTGCCCTTGAGCTGGTGCCTCACTCTGACAACTCTCCATTTAATGCATGTTCTGTTTGTGCATGTGTGTATTTCGGCCCTGTGTGTATGACAACAGAGTGAAAAACTTAATTTCCCCTCAGCGATTAATAAAGTATATCTTCTTTTTCTTAAATAGTGATATTCAAATGGTGATTATTTAGCCTCCAGAGAAGCACATACAAGATTCATAACATAACTTTCCAGCTCTGCAGAATGTTTTAGCCTCTTTCAGCTCATTGTTTTGGTTTATTAAAACGTTAACGATTTAGTTCAGTGTCTGCACTCTTGTCAACCCATTTTGCAACAACAACAGGTAGCCAATACACTGATAAAAATGTATTGCACACTACCTGATCATCACCAAACTACAGACAGAAAGGGGAACATTTAACATCTACAGAGCAATGTATTGTTCTCAGGAGTTGGTGGAAAACACAGCAGAGTGAATATCTTATCTAAATTAATCAAGTGGACTCAAACAAAATTCCAACTGAATGACAGTTTGGCTTTGTGTAGTGGATAAGCAATTGTTTGCTAAAACGTTAGCCATGGGAAAATTTCTAAAGGCATTAAGTCAGATCTGTGTGTCTGTTAGCTTGCTGTGGGGTCTTCTGCCTCCTAGTGGCCATAATTTAATGTACGCAGCTTTAATGTAAGTGTGATGTTCCAGAGTTGAAACAATTAAAAAAGCATAACTGTACAGTGAGGAGAAAAAAAGTGTTCTCTCACCCTGTAGCTGCTTCACTAACATCTGTTCATGTTCTTAAAAGTGGCGAATAGTACATCTCTCAAAGGGAGACCAGTATTTTTCATCTTCAACTATTTTACCATTTTCTTATGTCTTAATGACTAACTGAGGCAACAATTTTTGAAATTGGTTCAGTACTGAAAGAGAAGCAGCAGCAAAATGGGCTCCTGTGTAATCCCAACGGGCAATTGTGCACCGCCAATTTAAGTCCACCAAGAGTACTTTTTTTTGCAGCTCACAGGCTCAGACTGTTATTAGAAGTATCTGACAACTTTACAGAAAGGACCCTGCAGAGACACGAAAGATTTTCCCTTACCTTTCACTGGTCTGTTTGTTATTGTGGCCCAGTCTCACATGTTCAGAAGTATCGCTCTGAAATCTTGTGAGAGGCGACTTGTTGCGTGAAAAAATATCATGGAAACATTAGTGACAATTGGAGAGAGTAGCGCCAGGAATGATTTCTTATTTTGATGTACAAAAACCATAGCTAAGGGTTATCTAAAAGATTTTCAGAGTTATGACTGAATATTTAGCTGATTTTGACGATGTGGAAAAGTCTGCAAGATTTCAGGACTTCTCCAACACCAAGACTTGGTCACACACAAGAACACACAGACCAGATTGAGTGTAAGGACAAATGCTGAATTTCTCTGTGGGGTCCTTTCTGTAATGTTGTCAGACTCTTAAATCAATCTGAGCCTGTCAGTGGCAGAAAAGCCTCTTTAGTAGACGTACACTGAGGATGCACAATTGCTTGTAAGAATTACGTCGGACCAATTTCAAAATTTGTGTCTCCATTAGTCACTGAGACACAAAATCATGAGAAAACAGGGTCCAGGGTAGAAAATACCAAGTCTTCCTTTAAAGATCAACCATCTTACACCATCTTAAAATTGCATTAGTGTGTGAACTTGTCAGTTTAAATTTCCTGATGATTTTTGTTTCTTTTGGACACACACATCTAAGACGTTCCTCCTGCTGCGAATCAGTGGCTTTTGTTTTTGCAGAGCACAGTCATCTCTTACTTCCTCCGCTGTGCCACACGAACCACTGAAACAATAGTGAAGAATGAGAGTGGAGCGGCCCGCTCTCACCCCCCTGTCTCCTTCTGTTTTCATGGGTCTCACTTCAACAGAAGAAGCCCGGGGGAAACAGCCATAAACTGTGCCCAAACTGTGAAGGAGGTGAATTAGTGGCCCCCATATGGAGTTAGATCTAGGTCATGTTGCCCTGTCAGATCGTTTTACACGTCACCTTGTTAACAGAAGATGAAAAAGACTACCACCCAAGCATTAGTCATCTCCTTAAGCTGCTGCGTTGTGCTTTTCCTCTCCTTCTGTATAACACGTCTACAGGTTATGTCGACAAGGCAGTTAAACTCAGATTTTGTTGCGTCTTTGTGAGTGTGATGGGGTTGAGTAAGCGCATTTTCGAGCTGAAGCCCAACGCTACAATAATGTTCCTGCTGGACACGTGGACTGTGCTGCGAGGCAGCATAGGGAACACAATAACCCCATTTTCATGGTGTATTTATGGAAATAATCAGGTTCACTTGTGAGACGCTGAATGGAAGAGATGATTTTTTTTTATTATCGGCTCATTTTTTGATTAACTGAGTTATCATTTGATCTAAACAGGGTGTCCCTCAGTAAAATGCGATGTCTTAAAATTGCTTGTTTTGCTTAAACAGCAGCCCCGGCTCGGAAGATAATCAAAATACAATGATTTAAAATGGAGAAAATTGGCATTTGAGAAGCTGGAACCTTCTCATTTTTGGTGTTTTTGCTTGCAAATCAATATGTGATTGTATGTTATTTTGGGAAATAAAATGTGCCATTGTGCACCAAATACAGTTTTGATACATACAAACAGCCGGCTATTGAGGCTGAATTATTACTGAGTATGGGTTGCAAAATCACACATAAATGACCTGTGCACAAGAGTAAAAGTGCAATATTAAGTATTAACCCTATCTCTCTATGAATACACCACTAAATTACTTTGTTACAGTGGATGTGTCTTGTATCACTTGGATACAACAATGCAAATGTATGTGTATTTGTAAACAGAGTGTGATTGAAAAGCAGGTTGTAAAAGCCATATGTATATAATATGTATAATATCTCATTATTACTATAGCTAATCCAATTGCATTAAAAATAAATTCTAATATAATGGAACTAGGTGGCACTTGGCTCTACCACTGTGCCAAATTTCACATGGATTGACCAAGTCAGTGAGGAGAAAAACGTGGAAAAGACACACACAGACACACACACACAGTTTTTGTCATTACATAGTAAGATAACCAGGTCATGCTTTTTGGAAAGAGTGCCATCTAGTTATGTTTTATTTGAGGAAAGACAGACATATTTACAGCTGATATCTCCAACACTCAGCAACTCACACCGAAACAATCTAGACTGATTGATAGTGCTACAGGGAAAAAAATCGTATATTTGTATCACAGCAAAATTAGTACTACATTCCTTCATTCCACTGCCTCCAAATTTCTGTCATGTTTTGGCTTAAAATGCACTGTTTAGTCACAGCAGACAACTAGAAATGCAGCATTGTCTCACAATGATTGTTGGTCTTGAACGGTGGCCTGCAATGTCAGTTCATAAACATGTAATCTGACGTTGCTGTGGAAATGTTGATGAGCTATGTAGAGAATGTACAAATGAAACATATCCAGTGTTTGCAGAAAGCCAACATTTTCCTCTGGCGACTGGGCTGCTGATATTGTCCAGTGCGTGGCCATGTGTGTCCTCAAATAATAATTCTCTTCTCAGTGAGACTTCTTACACAGCTAACCTTTGAGAAACAACCACCTCCTGCAGCTCTGCCCACCTTCCACCCCAACCTGCATATTTACTTGAAGCAAGGAACATTTTTACATATAACCATCCCAGGGCAGTGTATTTACACCAGTGTTTATGCATGCATTAATAATGTCCAAGAAACAAGGACATTATTCATTCCTTAACTGGGAGACAGTGCACATGCAAAACAAGGCTCCTGTCATGAAAAGCTAAATCGAGTAAAGGCCACAGCTTTAATACATAAACATACCACGTAATGACACGCATGCCAGGAAACGCAGGCGACGAGTGTGAGGAAAAGGGCAACATTGTCAGTTATTATGGCTTGAATCTAATTTTTAAATGACTTGTTTTACCTTTTTAGAGTTTTAAGTTCAGTAATAATGAGTTCAGTGGTTTTATTTTAGTTTTCTGCTTTAATATCCTGAGGAGGGCTTATTTCTTCATGGAATGGACATAACAAAAGATCACTTTTAAAGTCAAATGCAATTTTATTTTCATCTTAAGTTTCAGGTCTTAGGTGGCAGTGTGGATGTTTTGGTGGTGGGTTGTATTATATGGCAGCGTTGAAAAGCAACAAAGTGCATTTGATAGGATAGTGCAGCCATTAGAGTCATGAAATCTTTAGTTTAAATAGTTCCCTGCGTAAACATGTCTGAAAGTTCCAGTGTGTAGGATTTAAGGGAATATATTGGCAGACATGGAATATAATGCCAAAAACTGCTGTTCCTCTAATGGCCGCTTGAGGCTGCTTCCAGAAGTCAATCCCCATACAGACCCCCAAGTTAAAATGCTAAACTCTAGCTAATTTCCTCGTGAACTGTATGCGGGATACATTTTTTATAACTCACCTATTTACATTTTATTTAATTATGATAATTAAGGGTGGGGCTGCTTCAAGTGACAGGCTGTCTTCTGACAGTGTCCTTTGCCTCTCAGTCAGGTCCACTCCTCACTTCTTCACAGCTCCAGCCTCTCGCTCAAATATGGTCACTTCTGGCTCCAAAAAAACAAGATGGTGATGGTTGCAATGCCGAGCTCGAGGCTTAAAAACTGGAGTGCAGAAACCAACGTATAAAACACCAGAAAATAACCTTCATTACCTAAGAACGAGGTGTTTATATCTACATAAGGAGCAGGCCCTTGTCTACCGCGATCACCATGTTGCACCACCGTGTTTCTACAGTAGCCCAGAGGAGGCAAACCAAAACACTGACTCTAGATAGGGCCATTTGCATTGTAGTGTTGGCCTCCATATTTGGTAGCCCCTCCGTGACAAGAGTGTTGAAAAACACAGATTTATTTTGACATGAAACTACTTAATTCAGCGTCCTCTACCAGTTTATATCAAAAAGTCAGTTTGTTTTGGAGAGTAAGAGACCTCTGTGGATAATTCAGCTCCAAGTTAAAACCTCCTCAAGGTCTGGATGTTAAGTTACCAGAGAAAAAAGGGGAGCACACATTAGCAGTTGTTACACGGGTGGCTCCTCTCTGACACACCAAACAGCGTTGGAGAAACACTGATTTATTATGTGAATCTGTTTTCTTCAGTGTTTTTACCAGTTTAAGTCACACCCATTTGTTTTGGAGAGGAGGAGACCTCTGCGGTTAATTTGGCTCCCAATAAAAGAATGAAAAAGAGTGAAAGAATTATAATCAGGAGACGTTTCACCTATTTGCAGTGCGCAACTCTCATTGCTAGACGCCACTAAATCTCCAGAATCGTATACACTGCTTCTTTATAGGAACCTTATGCTCATTCTCAGGTTCACACTTGTATTTTTGGTTTCTACAAGAACATGTGTACACTTTAATATTTTAATTTCATCATGACGTCCCTGCTGGTACACCTGTAATCACCCTCTGTCTGAGACACTCTCTTTAAGCAGGAATATAAGGAAAAGCATAACAGGCCTCCCCCTTTAACAGAGCACAGAGCACACGTGACACTGTCAGACAGTGTGGACTAAGGGGAAACACATGCATAATTCATATTTAGGGGTTAACATTATAAATTCCGGATTTCAAAATGCTAACATTAATAATCTAAAGAAGACAAAAAATGCAGGCTCAACCAAACTCCAAATTCTTCCAGCTCAGTAGATGCATACATGTTCATGACTGTGGTGCTTGTTCATATTCCTCAGAAGGAGCAGCGTAGTTAATGTTGGTGGAAAAATAAAACTTCTGGGAGCCTCATGATTCACTTAACAATAACAGTTTGTAGGAAGGAGAAAAGACACACAGACCAAGTCCTCCCATTTTCCTATTACATGTAATTTCCTTTTAGCATTTAGGCTAGCACACATCCTTCCAGATATAATTACATAACTAATGTGACCTCTCATTGACAAGTCATGCTACTGTGACCCATGCGCATGACTTTATTCTGAATATTCACTCTAAATGGGTTATTTTTGTGCATGAAAACGAACCAACACAACAGACCTCCAACCCTGAACCCCTAGTGGAAAGAGGAAATCCTCACCGAAAACTAATCAGGGAACAAGCACACATGTAACATCCTTTAAATCATGACGCACAATCACAAACAAGTAAGAGGAAAAAGTAAAGCACGTCCCCTCCAGTGTCCTTACAAATGAACAATGATGTACATAAATGCATTCATTCTCATTAAATTCTGTGACTGAAGTTCAAGAGCTTGGGCATCAGTAACTGGATTTATTGAGGATTATAAGCAGACAGATGGGTGAACAGACCGAGGCTGAGCCATGGTTTCTCCCCTGGTTTCAATGTAACATGAAATAAAATAAAAGAAACCCCAGGCAGCTCTGCTTCATAAGATAACAAGTTTGATTATTGATGAATGGAGCAAAATGACAAACATTCACAGCTCCCAGGGTTGGTGTAAGAATTTGCAGCTTTTCTTTGTTTCATATCAGTGTAAATCTAACATATTTTAGTTTTGGACTACGGGCCATTACCCTGAGTTACAACAGTTGTGAGGATGGTGATTTGTGTGTGTGTGTGTGTTTTCACAACCAAAACACATTAGAGCAAACGTGTAAGGAAAGAGAAACATTCACTCATTCACTCCTCCCTACTATACAGGGACTTCTATGTAGAGGACTATATTGTGAGCTCATCTGCAATATGAAAAAACACTTTCAGGCTCAGGTTATTTTGTCGGCACCGTCAATTACATCATTGCTGTCGCACAATTAAAACATGTAATATCAACGTCGGCTGGTGAACCATCCATAAAAATACTGACGTGCATATTTGTAAATTTTCCGTTTCACCTTTGTTGTGTTGAATTTTTTTTTTAGTCAGTCATGTAACTTGTGAATTTTATGTATAATGTTACGCATTACACCATTACGACACAAATTAGAGCTAGTAGCAACCCAGCCCGCTAACATTAGCTAGCGTTATTAGCCCTACAAAAGGCTTCGTCCTTGCTGCAGCAGCATGGGTTCGACTTCAGCCTGCGGCCCTTTGCTACGTGTCATCCTCTCTCTCTCCCTTTCACACTACATTCTCCTAGTGATTAAAGGCAACAATGCACAAAATAAATCTTAGTAAACTACATAGTGAGATGTGAGTGATTTCAGACACAGCCATAGTGTTAGTCTACTCTAGTGTGAGCTGTAATCATCAGCACTTTCTGCTACCTACCTATAGCTGTAATGCTAATGTTGTGTGTGCAGGAAGCAGCAATGAAGACCCTGGAGAAGCTTGTCTATGCACCTACAGAGCTCCATGTCAGCAGGACTAGCAGAGGAGAAAAGGAGAAACAAAAACTGATGAAGCACAGATATCCAGCGGGGGATAAAATTCACTCTATATCAAGTATTATTGTGGGTGCGCTTCCTGTAAGTGTGAAACTGCCCTGAAAAAAACACCCGTCTCCCACTTCACTGGCAAAACCATCAGCTGTGACTAACAGCTACTCCTCTGGTGAATAAGATGTTAATTGGAATTTGCGCAAGTGTGTAAATATAAATGATTAGTGGCAACTGCATCAGCAAGTCTCTGGGGTTAAATTCTCACATTTCCTCCAATTTTCTCAAGTTGTTCAGGGTTTGTTTTGGCAGGACGGGGAGTGTGTATGTGTGAGTGTGTTGGAGGAAGAGGATGAAGAAACAAATCTCATGTGAAGCCAGGATTGCACACTTGATGCCAAAAAATATCCTGCCACATACAACAAGAACAGAAACACTGACAGGGAATTATGAATTTACATTTGTGAGGCTACGCAGCAGAATCACAGCTTCACATTGGTGCTGTTCCTACATCTCAAACACAGCTCACCACAGACTGGGCAGAGCCTCTCGCTGCTCTCATCCCTTTGTGCTGATGTTGGCACCAAGCAGACGTTGCCTAACCAGCTTCACAGGAAAGACCAATATTTGAACTTTTCACACTTACACCACTGCAGTGTGGAATGGCTGAGAGTGGGACTGACTACCAGACAGAAGAAATACAGACACTAGACTGTCAGTGTTACACTAACACTCCCTGTGCTGCTCAAGGGAACAAGAGTTTAAAAAGTGCTGGAGCAACACAGCATCACTACGCTGCAAAAACCTCATCATCAAACACTTTTTAACAGTATTTATGCCTTAAGAAGGTAGCATAAAGTCGGGAGATGACAGGAAATTAAAAGGTGGCATGAAGACTAAAAACAGGGATAACGAAATGGCATAGTCGACATCTTTAAAAAGGCAGTGTATGGACTCTTTAAGGTATCAATGTGTTTTAAACGTAACATAGAATGAGACAAAACTGTGTATGTAGATAAGTCTGATGTTGCATTTCATAAGCCATTTCTTCCATTAAGCCTTGCCAGTGTTATCATCTCTCACACTCTTCGGGCAAACTCGCCCCCACTCTCCCTCTTCGTCCAGACCCGGCCTACTCACTCACAAGGTCCCCTGCAACATGGCAGAGACACTGCGCCAGTACTGTATTTTAATCAGTCTGTTATTATTGCTGAAAACAATTTAAAAAGAGAGAGACAGCATGTCGTAGAGACATGAAATTTTGCACAGAGATGCCTCTCCTCATGAGGAACACATTTGCCTCAAGAACCCATAACTTCTGCTTATAGATTTTCCGCCATTTTGAATTTTTTGAAAAACACTTCAAATGGATCTCTTCCTAGGAAGTTTGAGCGATCTGCATGAAACTGGGTGAACATAATCTAGGTACCAATATCTAAAGTTCCCTCTTGGCAAAAGTTGGAAAACTTACTAAAACTGAGCTTCTATAAGGCAATGAATATTGCGGAGTGCGTGGCTCATCACATAAAGGTGTATAACATCTCAAGGGTTTCACCCATCACCACGCAACTTTGTAGGCATATGACCACACATAATCTGAGGGGACCCCTCCATTATTGACCCCATCAAACAAAATGGGGGCGCTAGAGAGCTCATTTCTTATCTAGGCCTAACCGCCATATGGATTTTTACTAAACTTGGTAGATATGTAGAACAGGACGCCTCAAGGTGACTGGAGAAATTTAACTCTAATTGGCAACTGGGTGGCGCTATAACAACAGAAAAATGCTTCAAAATGGCTGAAATGCGACCGATCGCTGTGGCTCCCCCTGTAGTCGGATGTTTTGTTGTTTTCTAATGTTTGGTATGACTAAGTCATGGTATGGTATGCTGTACATAATTATGGAAACTGTCAGTGTGTCATTCTGTCTGTCCCACGTTTTTCTACTCACTGACATGGTCAGTCTATGTGAAACTGTACCAGGGCAACTGTGCACTCAATGGATATGGACTAGTATAGTCTAATTGTTCTGTCTTTATACATTCTTTTTAACTGAAAAATATTTAGACAACCCCATAAATCATCGTGTAGAGAATTTCACAGTTTTACGCCCACCACTTAAGTGCACATCTGTTTTAATGCAGTCCGTGCACACTGGTACTTAAAGTGAAATTTTCTTCTCTGCTCCTCGTCCTCTGCAATAAAAACAAACTTCTGCAAATGCTCTGATAACACTCTGTTGCTTTATACATAATTTATAGTGTCCGTGACTCAACTAAGTCTTTAAGTTTCAGTAGTCCCATTTAAATTGTGCCATGAATTAAACACAAGATGTTTGTTGAAGAGACAGATGTTAAGAGATACTTTTGCAAGTTTGCTATAAAACTGTTGAAGTATAAGACTGTGACCAAACGAAATTAAAACAATTACACAAGTCTAGCTTTCTCTGAAGCGACTCATGCAAGCAACAGGTCTCGTTCTTTTACTTCCCAGCTGATAAAAAGATGCTAGAGTCGCTGGATAAAACACATCAGAGCATGTAGGTGACGTATATTGTACAACACCAGAGATGTAGTTCACCAGCCAGTTTCACATACGATATGATACTGCAACAAACTGTGACTTTACTGAGTTGCAAAATTATCTCTCCAATAGGTCTACATCATACATGTGATTCATGGCAAAATTCCAACGGGACTAAATGGGATATTTTTCTCTTGCCTATAACTACTGTGTACATTCTTTCCAAATAAGTTCCCGTGGGGAACACCAAAAGGGACTTCACGTCTCCTTTTTTTAACATTTATTATAGGCTATTTATATAATAATTTCTTTAATTTTTCATTAACATTTTTTGCAGCTGTTTAATTTCACACAAGCGAGAATAATGTTGTAATATCTTGAGAATAAAATTGATTTTGTGGCAGAGCTATAACCAGTACAGGCAGCGCTCCGTTTGGTACTACCTTTCTTTGAAATTGCCGTTGTCTGGCTCTGTGGTATTTTTGTGCAGAGGTGGGAGGGGAGGTGTGTCGATAGTATTTTGTTGGAAAATGTGTCTTTGCGCTAAGAATAGATGTTTCTGAAACACGTCTGTCTCTGGCCCACCGTCAATCTGCTGCCGGTCTGGAGATTTCATCAACAAGAGGAAGCTACATGCTTGCAGCAAATGCACAGAATTAATGGAATGATGCTATAATGTGAGTTAACTCTGATACTGAACACACTCCGGCCAGCACATGTGTTTTAATCTGCTTCAAAAAAATAGCGTTTAATGTGGGTAAAGCTGGAAGGGCACTGAATCAGTCTGCATTTATCATAAAACAATGAGAGTGATTCCAACTATCTCTCCTCCGCTGCTGCTTTGTGCTGTATGTAATGCTTCATCTTCAGTTCATTAAACCACTGCAGCTGTCAGAGGGCAGATACGTTGTTGCCATTACACAATGCTGTCCACTGTGTTTACCATCATTAAATCATGTGCAAACGACACCAGAGTGCTATAAAACACATCTTGCTCAGATGTGGCTCAGTTTTCTGCCTGTTTTCGTGGGAGATGTCGGAATATCCAGAGCTAATTGATCCTGTGTGTCCCAGCTTCCTTTTTAATTCAGCTGTTCAAGTTTTCTTAGTGACATGCATGACGAAGCAAACACTGCTGTGTCACTTTTGATGTAACCATTTGAAATACAACAGAAGACTAAAATAGAGTGGGATTAATGCAATCATATAAACTGTCACCAAACTACTCTATATTATTTGCGTCTATGATTAAAAACAACCCCACAGTAGAAGTGTCTGGCTGCAGATCTGTGCTTCTGTCTGTAGAAAATTCACTTAAAGGTCTAATGTGTAGGATTCAGTGGCATCTAGTGGTAAGAACTAAATCTTCTCCCATGGTGGCTGAAGCAAAAACGTGGATGCTAATGTTGGGTGTGTCCATTCAGAGCTACTACAAAACAACATGGAGGACTATGTGGACGAGGACCTGCTCCTCATTCTTAAGTTACAAATACATGGTTCTTATTTTCACGTGTGACTTTTCACGTATTTTCACGATAGCCTACATTTAAACAGCAATAAAATACTGAAAATTGAATAACCTGAGAATACGCTAAATGGTATCTCCCACTACGTCATCAAACCATGCCATATTTGGTATTGCCGTATTCAGGAAGCTCTCGACTGTTCAAAAATAACATTGTTTGTCTTTTATTTTTATGTATTTCGCACCAGCCTAAACACACATGGTCCAAAATCACAATGAGCGGTGACAAGTCATGTCATGCCGTTTTTCAACGGGAAAAGTTAAAGGATTACTCGCAATCTTATGCGGAGCCGTTAGCAGGGACTTAGCTGGTTTATAAAAGGTAAGAGTCTCACTTCTGCCCCTATTTTTGGCTGAGATACACCGTCTAGAAAGGGGAATCATAACTTTCATGTTTCATGTGGCTTTATTTTGGTGATATTTTATGGTGTTTCTGTCATAAACAACATCAGCTATCACAATCACACCTGATTTCAATAAGGTACAATGTTAGAAGCTGTCTGAGTGTTGTTTGATCACTGAGAGTACTGTTTTGAAGCCGAGAGACCGACTTAAATTTTGGAGCTCTGTCTGGATCTTTTCATGGAAATAACACTGTAGAATGGTCATATCTTGTACTTTCTTCTTCAAATCTGAAATGAGTGTTTATTGATAGTGTGCCTAAAGCCCCATACTGTCATTTACCTGCACAGATGAAGCCACAGAGTTAGTCATCCTGAAAAACTTTTATTTTAGGCGGACCAAAATCTTAAATTTTTTACTGACTTTTTTACTGTGTTTCTGACAATTTCACAAGAAACTTCAAGGAGTTTTCTTTCAGGCAAGACCTCATGCATGCATGTAGTCCGAGCAGTTCAGAAGCTAGAATCATTTTAATTTGGGTATGTCATTTTAGGCGTTTCTGCTACAAAATGAGGGTGGAGTGCAAAAGGTTAATCACAGGTTTAGTGGCGGAGGAAAAGGACTCGGTTCACCAAGCGTCACCGCCATCACCCAGCTGCCCGTCAGCAGTCGCCAGGCTGCTGAAGCACATTTCTCCACACTGGTCAGCAAGCGATTCTGCATCTCTGCTCTGTTCTAAAAACAGATTTTCGGTGTGTTTTCCTGCCAGTTTTGGTTGCAGCTTGACAGAAAAAAATAGACCAGACACCGAAACTATCGTTGCAGATCACATGCCAGGCGCAGAGCTCTGGGCCGCGGCGTCTCCAGTTGCTCAATTTGAGCGCTGAAAGGAAGCTGGGCTGCTCCCATGTTGTCTGGCTCACCATGGTGGAGCTAAGCTCATCTCTGGTCTGTTCTACCAGGAGACATACGGTGTGCTTCAGGTCTTCCTGGAGAACGTGATCTATGATGCCGTCACCTAAATACACCAAGCACGCCGTGACCACTGCGGATGTGGCGTATGCTCTGAAGGGGCAGGGACATACTCTGCTTGACGTTTTTATTTAAAATGTCCTGGCAACGTATGTTATAGCTCGCACAATATGAGGCTTTTTAATTTTGCTATAATTGAATTTCCGTATTTATCTGGCATATTCCCAATTTAGTTGCTGATATGTTTATCTGCCAGACAACAAAAAAAGCCAGCTGACATAAACTCCATTATAAACTAACGCAAACATAGTTGTGAACATCATATTCCATTTCTACCAATATCCCCCTGAATCCAACACCGTGGGATGAATGAATGCTCAAAAGTAAAAGCTGCAAAGATTCTGGGTTTAGTTGTTCATCTGTCTCTGATAAAGAGCTTATTTGGAGGCATGTCATTGGTTGAGTTGAGCCTCAATCAGCGGAGCTTAAGAGCGATTAAGAATCATATGTTGTAGAAATTGCCCATGACAAAATTGCCCATGACAAAATCAAATGCCTTTTGATTTTCATGCTTTTATTCATACTTAACTTATAATTCAGTGTCGTGAGCATTTTTCATGAGGGACATGCTACACAATAACACATCCTGTCATATCACAGTAATCCCTGCTTGGAGCTGCTCCCCACTGACAATCCATTTTGATCACATAATGATCATCTGTCCTTCAGTACTGAATGCTACAGGGAGAAGATGCTTCCCGCTGTAACAGACGCTCTCTGCTGCTGCCATGCTGTGGCGAATTTCTGTGTGGGGCTGTTTTGGAAATGGAAATTAACCCGATTTTGGATGATGTTTGAACAGTGAATTCAATTCTGGCTTTGATTGTGTAGTGCTCAGTCTGGGCAACTGTGCAAGGGACACATACAGACACACACACAGTTGTGTATCCTTGACTTCTGAGGACAATACATTGATTTGCATTTATTTCCCAGAGACTTACCGTCAGCCTAACCTAATTTTACCCTAACCTTAACCCAACCCTGCCCTCACCTTTACCCAAGTCCTCACCTTGAAAAATAATGATTTACGTTGTGGGGACTTTGGATTTGGTCCCAAAAGGAAGATGACTCCCAACAATGTGACTGTATAAACAGAAACATTATCCACTCACGCACAAACGCACAGACACATACAGACAGAGAAAGCCTTTGTGTAGTTTCTGTTTTTCAAGTCTGTTTTTTTATGTTTACTCAGTTTTCCTTCATTTTTTAATTTATTTATTCTTTGTGTGATGCGTTCCATTACTGAAAACAAACCTCATCACCACTCAGCATCAGCACTCATCATCATCTGCACTGCAAAAGCTGCCTTAGTATTTTATTCATCAAATTTAAACCCCCTGCTCACCAGGCAGGATCTCAGGCCTGTTTAAATGTAGCTACCTGTCTAGTAAATACTGAACTTGGACAGAGTGCTTTCTACCACTTTGCACCTCATAATGAAATTTAGGCTGTTACAAAGGATATTTAAAACTTGAATGTCTTATTCCGTCGGCCATTTTTACACATTTAGAAAGTATAATATGCAGGAATCGTCAGCTGCAGTTAATAATATTGCCAGTGGTACAAACGGACCCCAGATCCGCTAGATTCTTGTTTTTCAGTGCTGTGTCTGCAATTGTCACAGCTTTCTCTTATAAATCCTGACATCACCTGCACTCTGTGCCCAGGAATGTCCCAAACACAGCAAAATAAGAAGACAATAACAACATACATGCAGAGGGCGAGCTGCTGAAGTTCAACCCGAGCATCAGAATGGAGAAAAAAAGGTGATTTAAGTGACTTTGAACGTGGCATGGTTGTTGGTGCTAGACGAGTATTTACTGGGGTTTTCACACACAACCATCTCTAGGGTTTACAAAGGATGGTCCCAAAAAGAGAAAATATCCAGTGAGCCAAAATTAAATTGATGCCTCGAGCAAGGTGTACCTAATAAAGTGACCAGTGAGTGTATAAATTGTGTTTTGCAGGATTTTAAGGAAAATCCTGCATAGCATACCTTTAAACTTTGCATGTGTTTAGTTCTGCCTGTGATTGTCACTGCTGCTGTATGTGCCTTTGTTTGTTTTTCTTAACTTATGGCTCAATTGCAAAAGAGATCTTTATCTCTATGAGCTACTTGATTAATAAAGGTTATACACATTCTTGTGAACTGCACAATGATGTATGTTCTAAGAAAGGTGCAATATAAATAATGTCTCATCTCTTACTTCACATCAGAGAATCAATTCTACCTAAAAAGTCCTCTAGAACAGGCAATAAAGAAAAATATTACTTCAGATTATTTATGGATTCATCATGTAAACATTTTAATGCTGTCTGACATTTTCTTTTTGTGATATTAATAATCTTCCACAGTGGGTTTTGTTCTGTTTACAAAATGACAGCTCCCATTTGCTGCAAGGCTGCACATCATTACTGTATTTTGCACAGCTCACCAGTGCTTGGATTAAACACAGTTGTCAGTTTGCATGCTGAGGATGTGGAGGCATCTGCCTGAAACATCAATGCAGGAACAAACAATGTAATTGGAGTGCATATTGAGAGCGTTACTAAAAATTAATCAACAGTGTGCGGAGCATTTATCTGTGGTGTTTAAATATCTTGGCTAGAAAAATGCATGTACGTGTGTACATGAGTCCACTGGTTTGAACTCTCTCTTGTCTCTGTCTTTAACTGTGTCTTAATTCAGGTGGTGAATCCCCCAGAGCCTGCATTTCTAGTCTAAATATGTCACTACAGGCCAACAAGTCACTTCAAGTGTCCTCTCAATAGGGCTTTTTTTGTCAAATTTGGACACAACTAGTCAATTCATTGCATTGCAGCTGATGATTTATTTTTTGCATTGTCATATAAATGCCATTTTATTTTCTGTTGGCTTGCTTGTTTCTCTCCCAAGATCTGGCAACACTGACAAGCCAGCCGGCAAGCTACAACAACAATGGCGGCGTCCACAGGATCACGGGTAGCGCGTTGTGTTTGGATCCGGGATAATAAAGAATATTCATGAATTTATGATGTGTCGTCTCCAAGTTTGGTGACGTCACCGTGTTATCTGGGGCTCTGTCGGCGAGGGCTCAGTGGAGAAATCTTGTGGTGTGCAAACATAGGTCGTAACGCAGTTGGCGAGACTCCCGATGACAGAAACACACGTCGCCAGGTATGAACACTCAAAAGATTACGAGTCGCTGCGATGCAAAATCAGGGTGAAAATCGTGTAGTGTGAACTAGGCTTTAGTCTACAGCAGGAAATGGCACTTCAAAATAAAAGCTCTGTGCTGGCACTTTACTGTGCTTAAAAATAAAGTGTGTTTCTTACAAACTTGACACATTTGTGAGTCAATTGTGGTCCATCCAGAATGGACCTGCCACCCACTTTTGGACCTCGACCCACCAGTTGGGAAGCATTGCTATTGACCAACTCTCTTAACCAGTCAGAGGTTTTCTTGGTTTTGACATCCCTGCCTCTAGGTAACAAGTCAAATTCCTGCATAAATTATGCTCACAAACCTTTATTTATTTAAAACATTCTCTAAAGACTTTTCTTGTATCTTGCCCTTCCTCCCCTCGGAGAATAACAAGCCCACGCCTTTCACTTCCTACTTTTGTTTCGTGAATAATGTGTCTTTTTTTTGCAGATGCTGTTGAGATGTCAGTATGCAGATCATTTTGTCTCATCAAAACAAGTTACTAAAACGAAACAGTGACAGCTGCTCTGTTATCAAAGCGACCTCAGAGGGCTGTTGGATCTCACTGTAATGGAAGACTGGATGTTACTGCGAATTAAATTCGCTCTGCCGAGACGCTTCACATTCCTTTTTTTCAACAAACCTTATAGCATGAATAAAATGCACTGTTGGTCAGAGACAATTAAACGTAACTATATACAGTTCCTGCACATGAAAGGAACAGAGATATATGCATTTATCTAACTGTAGGAGCGTCTGTCTCTCCAGATGATCCAATATTGCCTGTCCGTCAATTACTATTCACAATGCAAATTAAAGTGTGTTCAACAGCCTTTCACGGGTTCTTGTTACATCTCTTGTATTTAATTTGAATTCAAGTGTTTGGCTAATATTCCTTTCCAAAGGTGTGCAGAGTGAAGCTGGAAAACAAATCTCTTGACTACCTAAATTAAAAACAGCTAACAAAGAGGACCAGAGTACCATGAACATGTAATAAAGGTAATAACATTAATGTAATTAGTTTGACAATATTTGATTTGTCTTTATAGAGCTTTTTAGTTTTATCTTATTGTCCAGCCAACAACTTAACTAGAGCCAGGCATTTTTTTTCCTTTGGAAATTTTTTCAAAAAAGCCACTGCACACTTCGCTGGTGAACGCAGTGGATTGTTTAGCAGCTAAAGGGGATTGGTAGAGACCAAAACAAAGCTAAAAGAGAGCACTTACTTAAAACATAATTTATTGGGGAGACAGAAACACAAAACTCTCCATAAATAATTATGTTGTTTTCTAATAGCTTGATGTGTAAATAGGCAACTATGGGTAGTTACACATTACAAGTAACGCATGTGATTAAAAAAGTCTTTTTTTCTCTTAAAGAAACTAGTACTTTTCTTTGTCGGACATGCCAGAAGCACCTTTATTGCAGATACCAAGTTTCCAGCTGACTGACCATGATGCAATAATTTAATTTCATTTTATTTTCCGTAACCGCTTATCCCGCTGGCGTCCAATTAACCTTAGAGTCACCAATTAACCTGCATGTCTTTGGCGGGAGGTGGTGCCGCCCCACAGCAAGAGGGTTCCTGGTTCAAACCCGGTGTGCAGAGTGATGACGGAGCAAAATCCAGAACAAGATACAACTTCCATCCTTCTGTTTATACCAAAGTCTAAAAAGACACTTTCAGTAACGTTTCATCTTATATGAAATGAAGCAGCCTACTTCATGGTTTTGATTATGTCACTTGTAATTAACACCCGCCTCTTTCACATGAACATGTTCTTCGCTGAATAGGAAAACCCAGAGTTAAATTAATTAGTTGCTAACCAGCTTTGTAGCACCACTATTTTTGACGCATTTTCCAGTATTTAATATAGTGCACAGTACAGAGTATCTCTGGACTGTATTTCTGTGATTTTACTTTGGTTGCTGCTGTTTCATTGTGGTCAAAAGTTACATAATCCATCTTTAAATAATGGTTTTAGTATTCTGATTTAAATACTGTACCACTAGATGTTTCCATATGCTTGCGCATCCTTTAAACTGTGTTAAGTGTTGCTGCTCACTGCACTTTAATAAACCCTCCTTCCACAGTAAGTTGATATTGAGATTTCCTGCTTGTTAAGACTGACGTTGAACTCTGCGCCCTCTCGCACACAGTCATCCATCAAAAGCTTTTTATGAGGGCTGTGAGGAAACAATACGAGCTGATCTAAATGCAGAGATAAAAGGGATCCGGGTGAGCAAGTAGAGAGTGGCAGAGATGGGACATACAATAATTCACAGTGGAGATGATAATGCTTCTTGAAAATCTCAAGAGTCGATTACTGGAGATGGAGAGTGGCTCTGACATGAATGAGACATCCTTTTCCCCCACAGTCTTTGAAAGCGACGCTCACTGGCACAAACAAGGAGAGAGCCTGAAAGTGAGGCTGAGTGATATGGAGAATATTCACCTTTTAAGTTTCTTATCTTCTGTATTATTCACTATACGCATGCAATAAATCATTCTATAGTATCACCAAAACACTGGATACCGTCAACATGTGAACTGCTCTTTCATGAAGGCCAGGCCTACATGTCGTGATGAAATGAGATAAAGTGATGCATAAATTGAATAACATATCTTTAATAAGATACTGGATTGTGAAAACCTTCAGTCACAGAAGAATATTATAACTTGCAACGTGAAGCCTTGCAAACATGTGAGATAATCATCATAACTTAAATTAAATCCGTAAAAAAACAGAGCAATCCAAAACAGCAGACCTGGTGTGAACATTTTAAAAATAATAATCTCCAGTCAGTTACGATATTGTGACACATCACGCAAACTAAAGTGTACACTGTGGCTCTCTAAAATATGTAGATGATTCAAAGCCTCGTTAGAAGGGAAGCAGTGGGGAGACCAAGCTTTGCCTTCACGAAGGTTGACGCTCACTTTAGGGATAATCCCTACAAACCGATATCTGTAAGTGTATGCAGAGGCTACAGGCAAGGGTACAAGATTTTGATATGTGACATGTTCTGGTGTCCGTTTGTAGTCTGAATAATATTGACTAATCACATTTGAGCAGCAGATAAACAGTCTGTGTTGAGAGACGTATTGACGGAAATTCAATCTCAGACCCCATCGGTTGTATCTGACGACAGGTAAGCTTTATAATCGCTGTTTTTTAGAATATTTTAATCAGCATCCAGATTAGCTGAAATGATCAGCACACGAAGGATAAAGTCTCGGTGTGGCTATCCACTGGCTGCCCCAGAAGCCCCGAAAAATTTAATGTTGCTCCCAAAGGCTTTGGTTCCATTATTGCTTTGGGATGAACCAGAGCTTCACTTTAACCCTCAAAAAGGAGGCTAGACATGGGACTTCACTTGGTCTGAAGGAGCTGCAGCATTTATTTATGGACTAACTGGAACATGGACTGTACATTTACTACCACTTAACCTCTAATTATTCCCTGCTCCCATCACCAACATGTTTGCTCTGAGTATAGTCATTATCTCTTTCTCTCTCTCTCGTAGCGCTAGGCAATTAATTGAAAATTAATCGAAACGGACATTCAGAGCCTCTCACCAATGTAATCTTGCTAATGTCGGTGATGAATTATTTTTTTAATTCATTCTTTCCCCACTGATTGTTAAAATGTACTACTACATATGTAGTCACGTGACTCCACCCCATCCAGTCTATGACCTGGAAGCAACATGGAGGAGAAATGGAAAACCGAGCCAAGTGAGCAACTTCAGCAGCTTGTACCAAGGAGAAATGTCATCTCCATCATTTGAACACACAAGCATTTACAAAGGCTACACAATGAAAAAGATTCAGGAAACAGTTAATCTGTGTGTGTTTCCTTCAGTTATTTTAAAATCACAAAGATATGTTCTCTTTCATGAGAAAAAATATCCCAGCTTTCATAGTCATCAACACATGACGCTGCTCTTACAGCAAGGTAACATGTAAACATGCGAAGTGCACTTAAATCGGGCCTTGGCCATTTTCACAAAGTAGCACAGCGAGCATCAGAGGCTGCATAATGCAATTTAAAAGTTGCTCCCCTTACTTTCCTTTCATAAAGCGTCGTGTGTGCGCTTGTGACACTCACAGAGCCAGGTGTTTCTGAGCCTCTGGTTGACTGGATTGTGTAGCTTTTTATTTCTTTTTTAATTGCAGCCTTTGCGTTTGGATGTGATTAACAGTTCAGCCTCACTGGAAGGTACATGTTGGGTCACTTTTTGGACTAATTTTGCGCATGAATGCAATAATTGTGCCTTGAGATATCTTAATTAATCACACTATATAATGACGAAAAGTCTGTGTGTGTGTCTGTGTGTCTGTTCCATGTTTTTCTCCTCACTGACTTGGTCAATCCATGTGAAATGTGGCACAGTGGTAGAGGGTCATGGGAGGATGCCAATTAAGCAATATTACATCAATTGGCCAAAGGGGGGCGCTATAGCAACCCATTGAAATGTCAAACTTTGAATGGGCATATCTCATGCCCCGTATGTGGTAGAGACATGAAACTTTGCACAGAGATGTCTCTCCTCATGAGGAACACATTTGCCTCAAGAACCCAGAACTTCCGCTTATATAGATTTTCCACCATTTTGAATTTTTTGAAAAACACTTCAAATGGATCTCTTCCTAGGAAGTTTGAGCGATCTGCATGAAACTGGGTGAACATAATCTAGGGACCAATATCTAAAGTTCTCTCTTGGCAAAAGTTGGAAAACTTACTAAAACTGAGCTTCTATAAGGCAATGAATATTGCGGAGGGCGGGGCTCATCACATAAAGGTGTATAACATCTCAAGGGTTTCACCCATCAGCACGCAACTTTGTAGGCATATGACCACACATAATCTGAGGGGACCCCTCCATTATTGACCCCATCAAACAAAATGGGGGCGCTAGAGAGCTCATTTCTTATCTAGGCCTAACCGTCATATCTACTCTTTCTAAACTTGGTAGATATGTAGAACAGGACGCCTCAAGGTGACTGGAGAAATTTAACTCTAATTGGCAACTGGGTGGCGCTATAACAACAGAAAAATGCTTAAAAATGGCTAAACTGTGACCGATCGCTGTGGCTCCCCCTGTGGACCAATGCTGTTGTTGTTGTTTTTTCTAATGTTTGGTATGACTAAGTCATGGTATGGTTGATGTACATAATCACTGAAACTGTCAGTGTGTCATTCTGTCAGTCAGTCATTCTGTCTGTCCCACGTTTTTCTACTAACTGACGTGGTCAATCTATGTATTGAGGATTGGCATAGGTAGAAGGTGACAAAGCTACCAGTGGGTATCGACTAGTTCACTTATAATTTATTATAATTAGTGTTGAGTTATTGTATCAGTAGCGAGTGAATATTGTGGTATTTGTGGCCAGAGCAGCCAGGTAGGAATAAAGCTCTCAGTTTTCAGTCAGTATATACATTTTTGGACAAAAATATGGGGTTTCAGTCAGTTTCAGTGGAAAAAATGCAATAAGAGCATGTAAAAACATGACAGTTCATGCCTTGCTCTCTTGTTGCCCTATAAAAAAATACTGCAGCGTTGTCATGATTACTTCATGACAACGAACCCTACAAGAAGTGACGTAGACACAGTTTGGATTTGAATCCATAAAAATGGATAAATGAAAGGTTTGTTGTGCAGCTCCTAGCTATGCAGGCATGTACAGCAGCATGTCAGGACTTTTTACATGTAACTGAACCTCAGAATCACTCAACAAAAAACATATAGATACTCATATACATCGGTTATCAGCTGAAAAAGTGGTTTGGGGGTTTAGTTACTCTCTAAAGGACAAGGAGGACCAGTTTTTGCAGCTGTATTTTAGTGCAGCACAGCTCACAAATTACATATTTACTTTGATGTAATTAACAACATTAAGCTCCTGGACTCATTCTCATGTGTTCCTTCAATTTTATTTCGAATTTTGATGCAATATTGGAGGTTGTTCACTCTTTGTTAGCAGCTTTGGCTGTAGTTGCACATGTCAGTGTGTGATGAAGTGCAAAAACTGTAAAAAGTTGTCAGTTCCCAGAGAATCTTTGGACAGACACAGTACATGGCTCTGCCTCTGGTTTTAGCCTTACAAGAAGACAGATTTTGCAGTGCTTTACATACACTTTTGCTTTTTTAAATTATACATGCAGAAGTACAAATGACTACTTTGTGTGCACTTACTGCTGACACCAGGCTTTGAAAGGCTCCTATAGAAAGCCCTTTGTTCTCGTACTTTGCAGAAATGAAAATCAATATTCATAGTGTTGAATTCCATCCGTGTGCCCTTGACAGCAACAAGTCATGCAGTCCATTGTATAATTTGCATTTATGTCAGTTTCAGTGCCACATGAGTTCATCTATAAGGTAATGTTTCCCCTCTTTTCAGATAATCACATTATTTTAGCTTACTCTGTGACATCTGAGGACCTGAATTATGAGAAAAAAAGATATGTTCTGAACTGCTGAGAGGGAATTTACTTTCTTTCTATTACCCTGACAACAAGACAACAGAGACTTTTTATATCAGACTTAAAACAACAACAAGAGCTCCTGCATAATGTTCCATATGAACATTTATGAGTCTAGACAGATAAATTCAACCTGCTTCAGTGCTGGACCTCTCTTTGGGAATACTCTCAATTCACAGAAGGAGCATTGAACACAAGATTTCAACAGCATTTTCTCCTTGTGCATACTCCACACACATTAGTGTATGACATAGTTGTCTGGGTCTGCTGTGCATTCAGGGTGAATCTTACAACCCTGGACTGGTTGTGATTAGACTTTGAGAGACAATACATCTGCTGCACCTGTTTTCCTCATGAACTTTAACTTTATCTCAACCTATTTTTTGACAGTGTTTGACAGTCACAAAATATGTATTGGTTTCATGAAGCTGGCAAATGAATACAGAGAAGTCAAATGAGCAAACGAGCAGATAGAGTAAGCATAAATTTTGGCAAGTGACAACTGTTGGTCAAATGTTGGCAGTAATGCTCCACTCGGTTATAATTCACCAAGCAGGAAAAAGAAAAGCTGCCAGGTCTCAACATTTGTCCTTTTTTGATTTAACACAACACTACACTGTCAAAATTCAAGCGCTACACAGGTAAGGACACAGAGTACACAGTGTACTACATGCAGGGTCCAAAATTAGCACCCGCTGTGCGCCAAATGCAGGTAGATACTCCATTTGGCAAGTAAATCTCAGACGGCTGACTGCCACACTGGTGGGTAAATGTCTGCACCAAAATAGTCAGGTAATAAAAAACTGTGTTGACAGTCTCTACCTGCATGCGTATAGAGGTGTCATTTAGGGGTACGCGGCTCTGCTGCTCGTCTGCTATCTGTGTCACACTCTCTCTCACATGCACACATGGCTAAGCATTCATTCGTTCATTTGACAGACAACCAGTCACGCTCACATTCACACCTATGGACAATTTACAGTCACCAGTTAACCTGCATGTCTTTGGACTGTGGGAGGAAGCTGGAGCACCCGAAGAAAACCCACAATGACACGGGGAGAACATGCAGACGACAATGCTAACCACTGCACCACCATGCCGCTAGTCAGGTCCAAACCGTGACCGCAACACTGACCATCTTGAGTTTTGCAATCGCTTTTTATGATCCAACATCAGCTGATCTGATAAACTATCACTTGCTGCCGGTCTGCTGCTAACGAGCATTGTGCTGGATCTGTGAGCATTGCAAACTAATAACACAGAAACTCTACAGTCAAAACCAAGATGGTGAAGGCTTTACTGTCTCCCACACGGTCAGCGGCAGCGCACTGGCTTCACACCGTTCTTTCCTTTCACAATAAAAGCCCCAGACATACAGACTGCTTCAATGCGAACCAGAGGGAACTGATTCACATACGGAGGCTGTGGTGATAAGTAAAATCAACTTGCTTCAGATTTTGCACCGGCTCTTCTTTAAGTTTGTATTCCACAAAATCTTACTATATAATGATGAAAACTCTGTCTGTGTGTCTGTTCCACGTTTTTCTCCTCACTGACTTGGTCAATCCATGTGAAATGTGGCACAGTGGTAGAGGGTCATGGGAGGATGCCAACGAAGCAATATTACATCAATTGGCCAAAGGAGGGCGCTATAGCAACTGATTGAAATGGCAAACTTTGAATGGGCATATCTCATGCCCCGTATGTCGTAGAGACATGAAACTTTGCACAGAGATGTCTCTCCTCATGAGGAACACATTTGCCTCAAGAACCCATAACTTCCGCTTATATAGATTTTCCACCATTTTGAATTTTTTGAAAATAAATAAATAAATAAATAAATAAATAATCTAGG
This sequence comes from Epinephelus cyanopodus, assembly GCA_026686955.1. Taxonomy (NCBI): domain Eukaryota; kingdom Metazoa; phylum Chordata; class Actinopteri; order Perciformes; family Serranidae; genus Epinephelus; species Epinephelus cyanopodus. The sequence continues at coordinate 37,936,108 of CM048921.1, read as the reverse complement.
GACCAATATCTAAAGTTCCCTCTTGGCAAAAGTTGGAAAACTTCCTAAAACTGAGCTTCTATAAGGCAATGAATATTGCGGAGTGCGTGGCTCATCACATAAAGGTGTATAACATCTCAAGGGTTTCACCCATCACCACGCAACTTTGTAGGCATATGACCACACATAATCTGAGGGGACCCCTCCATTATTGACCCCATCAAACAAAATGGGGGCGCTAGAGAGCTCATTTCTTATCTAGGCCTAACCGCCATATGGATTTTTACTAAACTTGGTAGATATGTAGAACAGGACGCCTCAAGGTGACTGGAGAAATTTAACTCTAATTGGCAACTGGGTGGCGCTATAACAACAGAAAAATGCTTCAAAATGGCTAAAATGCGACCGATGGCTGTGGCTCCCCCTGTGGACCAGTGTTATTGTTTCTTTCTAATTTCTGGTATGACTAAGTCATGGTATGGTATGCTGTACTCACTGGGTATGGACAAGTTGCCTATTAACTCAATGAAATGTACTGAAACAAATGTAGGTGTACTGATGTAAGTATCTAATTTGAGACGCAGCATTAATCTTATTTTTACAGCGTGATATATACCAATCAAAATGATGAAATTAAATTCCAAAACTATAAATGATACTTATACCCTAATTAGAGAGCTATGGAAAACTCATTTTCAAAAGTATGTCCTTCAGCAGCTCCCCTAAACCACTGCAGCGTCATGAGAAAGAGGGGAAGCTGATGTCAGAATGCATGCACTTAGAGTCAGTACACCACCGAAACCACATCAGACCTAAACTTCCCCAGAGCTACCACAAGAAATCGACAAATTTCTACAACAACCCCAATATCAAGATATCAGAGCAAAACTCTGGTGACAGTGACACTAACTGTCCTGGGAAAACAGCCGGACAAAGATTTGAATGTACAGACCAAGAATGTGCACAATGGACAGTTTCTTCTTTCTCTCTCTGAGGAAAAACCCTGACACACAGCAACCTCAAGTCAAGACAAATACCATTAACAAGGCAAATATGAGACCTGACAGGAAATAAAAACAAGCTGCAACAAACAATGCTTATACATGCACTGATAACATGCATGACTTAAAAATGTCCCAAAGCACACTACTCTTTATACCACCAGGATTAAGTCGTCTGACAGTTTAGAGAAACAATATTCTGTTACTTAGGAATAATTTGTGGCTGGCGTTTCCCAGGCGGGTTTTGAACTGACAACAGTGCCTCCGGGCACAAAGCTTTTCAGACAGCTGAGAGTAAAACTAATGAGTGACATGTAAAAGAAGCTGAGAACCCATTTCCCCAGCGTAACCTCGAGCCTGGCTGTCACCCTCGAGTGCAGCCCTCAGCTAAAAACATAACAATTTCCCTTTAAAAAGTGTAATTCACAGCTGTGTGAGCGTTTTGAACATTGAGCTTAATGTATTTATTTATAGCCAGTGTGTCTTTTAAAAATAAATCCATTTGATGGTTAGTTGTGAGGTTTTTTTCTCTCCGTTTGCTTTCAGAAAGTCTTCTTTCACAGTCCTTATGTGATCCTCATGAAACTCTTCTTTCTGCAGACCCCAGAGGATTGCAGGAATGCAGATAGATGGTTTGCCTACATGCTGGCTGAATATTTGGTCAGGAGGGTATGTGTGGGCAGGCTGCAAAATGGACTTCTGTCTCCTGTTCAGAGGCACCCAAAAAGTCCATTTAGCTCTTTCCCTGATTACCTTTTTTCTAAATTGTCCCCCTGTGCCACTGTGATAAAGTATGTGTCTGTTAAAACACAGTCTGAGACTTAAATTGGGGTGAAATATGAAGTAAATTACACCCACAACATCACAGGCTTTTAAAATGTGACCAGTTTTTATCTGGAATAACTCCTTTTAAATCTCAGTAATGGCAGATATTCTCTGTTCGTCTACCTATGCTTGGTGACTCACTTTACACATAACATCAAACAAGGACCGACAGCCATGACACACAATCTGTTTGTCTGTATTTGTTGGAGGTCTGATTGTTGTGCCATTGGCTTTTTACATAATCATGACCACGGCACAGACCTCTAGTCACGACCTGCACACATATTGCTGGCTTGTTCAATTTTCACTGGAGAACTTTCAGTATTTGAGAGACTTTTTTGTCACAAAAACTCTCCCTCAGCCTCAGTTATCGACCTCTAAATTGCTACTTACCCTGTGCGCATTTAGAATAATTCTTCATCCTGTGGATGCTGCACTCAGTGCCAGACTGAAAACCTTTTCCACATTAACAGTGTATCTGACAGACAATTTAACCACAGGCTGATCTCTTACATCACCCGCTGCTTCTTCAAACTCTGGTGAACTCTTGAATGTGCCTGCTGACTCACTCCTTTTTGTTAAAATGCTCATTTGAAATGATTCAGTCAAGCTTTCTCCTCTTTTCCCCCCTATAGTTATAATAAAACAATGGCATCCAGATGTTTCAGGCCATAACTCATAAAACATGAAGTCTGGCACAGATTGGCCCGTGTGCAGAGGAGTTACAAACCACTTCCTGTTTCATGACGAAACATGGAAGTTTGATGCTTCACCACAGTCGCACAGTTTGACATAAACTCCAGCTTTTAACAACTTTGAATGTCGAAGGTCTTTCGATACGAAAATGAAGTCAATCAGATTAAATTTCTAGGAGGAGTTTGTTAAAGTGGAACTCTGAAGGCCAAAAATGCAGAAAAACTGCATAATGAACTCAAACTGTCTGACTTCCTGTTGGGTTTAGGGTACGTCGACGTTTTTGTACATGTGTACATAATCGTGTGTGGGAAGTATAATTGTGTGACACATCAAAAGCTCTGATTGGCAACCAGTGTGAGCGCTGATAACATCTAAAAGGAGAGAGCTGTGAGACTGACAGTGGATCGCTTTATTGTAGGGAGCAAATTACAACAAAGCACCAGCAAAGACGACAAAGCTTCCGGTCTTACTTTTACTATTTCTATTGTCTTATGTCGTGATAAGAGTGACGCCACACGTTATAGAAGCTATTGTGCACAGATATAAATACAGGTGTGCCTTGAGATTTTGGCTCGCCCTTCGGTGTGTCTTGGGTACAATAAGTTGGGTTAAACGTACCGCGGTGGCTGCTTTGTTGAAGTTTTGTACGTTTATCTTTATAACACCTGAGCATTACACCCATAAAATATCAAAATTTTCAGCAGTGCGGATATGTGTGCAAAGTTTCAGGAGTTCTCGAGCACCTTTAGCCTCTCAAAAATGCAATTCGTTTGAGAGAATAATAATTCCTTCAGTTTCAATAAGGTCCTTGCACCCTCATAAAAATGCAGTGTCTGCCAAGTTTGAGTGAGTCAACCTACATGACTACCTAGAGCGTCAAGCTTGTCAAGCCACGTGTCTTTTCCAAGATCATAAGTGCTGCGCTCCTATGTGGATTAACCGAATATTTTATTCATATTCTGCCAACTTTCTCAAACTTTAAACTTCCTGTTTAAGTGACTGTTGGTGAACTTCTAACCTAAAAGGTTGCTGATCACCTCTGCGCACTAAAACTGACCTCAACCATTGGGATTATTCTGAACCTCTCAGCAGCTTTGACCAGAAAGAAAGTGTCTGTTAGATTAAACAGTAAGTTAGTCAGTAAGTTAAGTTTACAGCAGGAATACTGGCACCAGGCAGCCCAGTCTGATGCTTATAGACAATTTATCACTCTGCAGCTTCACTTAAAAGACAAACAATCCTCTTGTTTACTTGTTTGAATTGGAAATGTGACTGTGACCACAGATCCGCCTCCAATTTTGATTTTCATAAAACACAAAGGAAGTGAAATATGGGTTCTTTGGCAAAGCAGCAAATTGTCTTCTCAAAAGAAACAAACGCCTATATTTTCTTTTTCAGAATCAATGTGGATTTCAACAAAAATACTGACTGCATGCTTAATAATTTCAGCAAATGGAATTTGTTTCTTTGTTTCAAACTCACTTTCTGACTCGCATTGTAACACATTTTATTTTGAAGCCAATAAAAAGCGTATCACACAGAAGTATATTTCACACTGGGACAAATGACCTTTTAACTTTTTTTTACTGGATCAATACTCCAATTATTTACACCTCCTTAGTTCTTTCTTGTGAATCTGTCTTTTCTATTTCTGTCCATTTACCTTGCTGATGGAGGTCGATAAAGGACCTAATTTACTTAAGGAGTAAGGAGAGGTCATTCTCTTCTCACGTGAAAGATTTGGTGAGGGTGGATCTATATGCAAATTCAGTTCATAATTGAGTCACCGATGTGAGCTGGAGGTGATACACCACCAGGTTTCTTTAGAAGGCAATTTCCTCAGGTGTATGCAGAGTCGATTGATCCTAATGGTATTTTGCTTTGCTTTGCTCTGCCTCCAACCGCCAAACATAAAAGTAGGTTAATTCCTGCCCCATACTGAATGTGTCACATTGAAACAGTACAAAACACCACTAAAATGTATTCAAATAAGCAAATAAAGCAGTCTGTTTTTGTTCCTCAACAACTCCTGAAAACATTTCCCTGCTTCTGCTGGAAGCCGTTTAACGAGAGCATGAGAGTGAAACTAAACAATGAGCTGATTGACACCTCTAACATTTTGAAGAGCAGCAGGCAGAGACAGATTCAGGCAATAATTTTCTCACTCGACTCTTATTTTTTATTGCTCTGCATGCTTGTATTGTTTCAGCGACTCATATTATGGTTATTTGTACTATTTTAGCCATGCACGTTTATATGTATAGCACATTTCAAAGTGCTTTAGACAAGGCATAAAAAACAGAACATTCAAAACAGAACAGAAAATAACTAAAACAAATAACTTGAAAAAGAAAGAGGAAAAAGGGTAAAGCACAGTCAAAGCGTAAAAACTTTTATTTTTCACGAGGTATCATCTGTGGTGCTGGTCTAATCATCTGGAGCATTTAAAGATTTTGTCAATCAATCAATCAATTTTATTTATAAAGCCCAATATCACAAATAGAATTTGCCTCACAGGGCTGATTTTGTGTCCTGCTCAAGGACACTTCAACGTGTGGACAGCAGGCTGGGAATCCTAACACCTACCCTGCGATTAATGGACCTGCTGAGCCACAGCTACCATCTGTCCAGGGACTACAGATGAAAAATAGCCTTCTGGCTAATTCTGGAACATTTACAGTGATGTAAATGAACGTATACATTCATCCATTTTCTGTAACCGCTTACCTTATTAGGGGTCACAGGGGGGCTGGAGCCTATGCCAGCTGACAGTTGGCGAGAGGCAGGGTACACCCTGGACACGCCGCCAGACACATAGAGACAGACTTATATACCTATGGTCAAATTAGAGTCACCAGTTAACCTGCATGTCTTTGGACTGTGGGAGGAAGCCGGAGTACCTGGAGAAAACCAACACTGACACAGAGCAGACATACAAACTCCGCACAGAAGGCCTCCCCCACCTTGGGGTTCGACCCCCCCACCCCAGGTTCGAACCAGGAATCCTCTTCCTGTGAGGTGACAGTGCTAACCACTGTGCCAACGTGCTGCCCTGAACATACACAGTTCTTATCAAATAAGCCAATAAATTAGCTACTCACAGATATTGAAGCTTTACTGCTACCACATACAGGCATTTTAGCTCAAAAAGCTGATTAAAATACGATACGATTCAATTCAAAGTACTTTATTAATCCCCTGGACGGGGAAGCTGAGTGCCACTGTGCATATAGGACAGACAACAGGTGAGACAATAGCAGAAGATATGCACAACTCAAGGAAATGCAAAACAAAGGGAGAGCACAGCACCATGACAAACAGCCTAGTGCAAACATCATCGGACTGCACTGGTATATGGCCTCAACATCAACTTATTCATGGTCACCAACATTACCACAATCCTCAGTACAACCTAGCCTGGAAATCCAGACCCAAATCTAGAAAGACTTAGGGTCTGGCCATGAGTAATGCAAATGGCCCAACTCGAGGGGCGGCACCAAGCATGCATTTGAAAATATCTCTGCAAGACAATTGGATAACACTACAACCAATCAGAATAATGCACAGGGTGACGTATCCAGAGCGCTATCAGCAGAGCTAACTGGTAGATTAGACTCTTGCCGTATCCGGTCGGCAAAACAGCAAGAACGTCCTTCTTACAAAGGAAAGATTTGAGCGCCGTCTTCTGTTCCTCTTTTAGAGAAAAAGCAAAGTCTAACTCGTTCATTGTAGCGGCAAAAGCCGTTTCAAACTGGTGTTCATCTGTAGCCATCTTGCAATGTTTACTGACTGATTCTGGACTTCGTCGTCGCAGCGCTGTCACCATCTGTTTAGCTCGCCTCTGGCCCGCCTATATCAGATACACCGATGTGATTGATGCAGTTCGGCTCCAAGGGTATGAGTAATGAGCATCATTACTGATTGCCAGAGTGACTCGCTGAGCAAATTCAAATTGTGCTCGAGTGAGAACTCTGGATTTCCAGGGTAAGTACAAAAGCCAACCTAGTCATTAACATCAAATTATCATCGTCATCATAATCAGTAAAAGGCAGCGAAAATGCTCATTAAAAACTTCCCCACAGCAGGTACAAAGGACTTTTTAAAATCTTCCTCAGCAATACCTGATCATAACAAGACTACTGCTAGTAAAAGCTCTTCGGCTCACTGAAAACATTGAACACTGGATGATCCTCACTTTGCAAAACACTCTTGAGCGTCCTTCCCAGTCTTTGCTCAATGATCACTTCTAACGAGCCAATAATGGATCCTGCCTTCCTGATCAATCTATTAATCTTGTTCCTGTCCTCTGAGCTTAAACCGCACCCTCAACAAACAATGGCATGGACTTGCTCAAATGCTTTGATGAAACAAGGAGTGACCTGCAGACATCAAAAGACCAGATCTTCCGGAGCAAAAAACACCCTAGACCCTTGGTGGGCCCTTTTAAAAGTGGCACTGGTGTTCTCAGACACAGAGTGACTTATAAAAGGAAACCACCCCATCAGCCTCCTCTTTAATGAGGACAGGGGTCACCACAGCCTTTTCCTTTTTAAATGTCAGTGATAAGCCTCTTAGTCTTCCTTAATTTAAAATTAAGTGGTTTTCAATCCACCATCTCAGTGAAGTTTTTCGGTGCCTGTCCTGAATCCCTGGGGCATTAAAATCTGAAAGGAAGCAGTTACCTAACCATCAGCGGTCAAGGGGAGGCATCCTATTATTTTCACCGATATTACCACATCATGAACCACAAATCTTTTTTAAAATCATAGAAACAGTGGCATTGCACGATGTTCAGATGTTCCTGTAATATGTCTATCTTGATAATAATTTGTTCTTACGTTACCTTGTGTCCCTTCACTGAATTCCAATTCTTGACCAGCGTCAACTTGCATCGCAGACATCTTTAACAGTAACACTATCAGAGCATGTGAGCGGAGCCTTATCTCTCACTCCAATTTCGCTCCGGTTGCTCATGCCCCACCCATTTTAACCCACACCATGATCTTTTCCTAACCCTAACCAAGTGTTTTTTGTGCCTAAACCTAACCAGACCTTAACCACAGGGCATCATGATGATTTTGGAACAACGGGACTCCGGACCAATGGGTTTAATATGGTCAGAACAATGGGATGTCGGACCAATGGGCAGACCCTGTTTTATTTGTGAATAGAAGATTACAGGTTAGGGTAGTACGACGCAGTTTTTTTTGAGCGGAGTGGTGAGCGAGTGGAGCGGGATAAAATTTATGATGGAGTGGAGCGAAGAATGCACAGAACCACGCGGAGCGGACGAGCGGCGAGAAGTGACAGGTCTGCAAGCGGGGAGCGGAAATTTTCACCCGCTCCGCTCACATGCTCTGAACACTATACAGCGTGTCACCATGTCCAGGCAGCTCCCTAGCACGAGGTACAATTGTATTCACATTTCGCTTCAAGATTATCAACATTGCAGGGAAGGTGATTGGCAAGTCACAGAAACAACTCAGCAATATATTTCACAGTGCTGTACGCAGGAAGGCTAAACATGTAATTGCCCATGGTTCACATCCATTACAGTCACAGTTTGAGTGACTGTATCAGGAAATGGTGTATGGTGTTGTGCGTCTGTCTGTACCTTTGATTTTTGCAAGAAGCCAAAGTTATCTATCTATCTATCTATCTATCTATCTATCTATCTATCTATCTATCTATCTAACCTAGCAGGTGCACTGAATTCAGGCAAGGGAAGTTAAAGCAGTGCTCTGTTTATTTAATTTTGGGTATACAGTTTTGATACAAATGTATTTATATTTTGTTTCTCTGAGAAGCACTGTGAATGAGGACCAGCCTGTTTTTGATGCAAAGCCACCTACCTACTTTTGGTAAGTGAGGTGGTTATCTTTGAGGATGTAACCAACAAGTGTGGAATCATTTGAAGATTTTTGCAGGTGGCAGCAGGATGCCAGACTCAGCTTGCGGTCGGAGGTATTTAACAAGGCCATAACCCACTCAATAGTGATGTTGTTTATGTATGCTTTTTGGCAAAAATGTGCGGCTGAACTGTGTCAAAAGCTTTAAATTAATCAAAAAACAAGATTCTTGCAGATGCAGCAGCTGACTCTAAGTGGCTGTAGACTTTGTGAAGCATATGAGCATCAGGCAGTGCAGTCTCCAGTTTGGAGAGGATTTTGGTGCACAGATATTTGCCCACTGAAAAGCCCAAGGACAGCTCTTTCCAAGCATTGCATATGCTGAGAGGTGACAGCTATAGGCCTGAGGTTCCTGAGCACTTGGTTTTTGGGACACAGGCACAACAACAGTTTTCATCTCACAGGGTCTTGGACTGGGACTGAGACAGAGAGAAAATAAACTGGAGCACATCATTGAGTTGGGCAGCACACATCCTGAGGGCACGTGGCAAAACCCCACGCGGGCCAGGTGCCTTGTTTGCCCTGAGCCTCCTCAGCAGGACAGTCATCAGAGGTGACTGTTGTTTGGTGGCTGGGGTGAACATTAGACCCCCTTGGGGAGAGAGTGGAGTGGACTGATTCAATCTCAGCAAAGAAATCATGTTCACTGAACACTGCAAAGATGTAGTTAGCCTCATCAGCACTGAAAGCCTCTTCCTGTAACCTCGCAGTGGCAGAGTCACAGCTTGTGATTAGTTTCATGCCGTTCCACAGACATCTAGTGTCACTTTAGTTTACCCTCAACTTTATCTTTGGAGTTTCACTTCCTGTCTGATAGTGTTGTCACGGTACCAAAATTGGGACCCACAGTACGATACCAGTGACAGTATCACGGCTCTGAGTAGTATCACGATACCACAGCAAAAATGAGGCAGATGTACCTTTTGTCGTTTATAAAAAGATGAATCACTTTTATATATTACATCACTGATGTTTCAGTAGAATAAATTACTTATTGACTTACTCATAATTCAAAAACAGCATCAATAAGTGATTAACATAGTAGGGATCAAAATAAAATAAATAAATAAATAAATAAGAATCAACCAGTCACCCTCCTCCCCTGATAAGTTAAGAACAGTTCCTTGATTGCGGTGAGGTTTGTTGACCGTTACCTGCCACAAAGAGAGAAATGTGAACGGCCCGTTTCTCCTCTGACACGTTACATACCTGTGTGCCGCCACGGCTCGGCTGTTCAGGTACTTCTGGACAGCTACAAATTATATTCAGCCACAAAATAAACCTTCAAAGCTGGAAATCACATTGGAAGTACAGAGTTGATGCATAGAAATGATACAGTGTCTCATCTTCTCATCACAAATCTTTGGTCTAAACTGAGCTTAACACTCCTGAGTCCCTGACTGAACTGCTGCCGGTCGAGTTGCATTGTGGGTACTGTAGGAGCCAGGTGCTGGCAAGAAAGAAGAATGTATGAAATAAAAAGATGATGTTTCTGGCTCTGCTGCACACATTGCCATACTTTGTCTTTTAAATATGTCCACTGTGAGTCGCACGTTATAGGAGTGCAATGCTAAATCAGTAGGGAACTTCTTAAAGTCCTGAAGTAGTAGAAAGTACTTTTCTACAAAACTTCACTCATTAGGTTTCAGCACGGGAATCACAGTAGTAGACTCACTGTCTACGTGGTGTGAAATTTGGCTGAACAGTGAAGGTTACTGGCTCATCAGCTGGCACATTTGTGGCAGCACCGTTGAACTGAAATTAAAAGAAGGATAAAAAAAATCAAAGCCCAGGTGGTGCAGCTGCAGCTGCAGAGAAAATGTTATCAGAAGCTTGAACCGCTGAGCCAACAGGCTGCGATCGTCTCTTTCTAGAATGCAGCCACCTGCTTCCCTTTCAGACATTGAATTCCTCCTGAGCACATCAGAGTCAAACAGATGAATGTATGAACACTCACCAGATACCAGGCCGTCTTTTGTTCGTCAACTCTTTTTCTACCAGGTCTCTCTTTGAACTCTCTTTAAGGTGAGACCTCAATACACATGCTGCTTCTCACTGGTGTTACAGCTATCACTCTGTGCATCCATACAAAGACACACAGTAGAACACGTCCTGTGTTGTGAGCTATTCTCTTTCATCAGTCTATCATCCATGAAGAGGACTGCTGCTCGAGCTTTTAAAATCCTGAAGAATCAAAAGGCTCTTACATGCTCCATAAGTGGAGTCTGAAAGCAGGGAAAGAAGAAAGAGTCACCTCCATTTTTTTATATAAACCTTGTGAGAGGCGGATACCTTTGTGCAGTCTGTGAATACAATATATTGCTTTTGACAACCTCAGATTGAAAGTCTGTTTTGACCTTGGGAAACAGCAGCACAAAAACGATCTATATGTGCCATTCAGAAACTTTTCTAAAACTTTGATCATTTAAGATAAAATTAAATTTTAATTGTCCTGAGGGAAATTGCTGAAGAGAGCAACTGTTGCTGACAACCACTCGCATGGCACCAGAACGAAATGATCACTTTACACAATCTTCGTCAGCACATGCAGATGTTCAAATTTCCCTGCACTTTGAAGAAAAAAAGCGACAGCATCCAACAAAATGGCAAATTAACAAAGGCGAATTTCTAAATTGGCAAAATAACTTTAAAATATATCCTTGTCCGTATTGTTGTGCCAATAGACGATGATCTTGGGCATCGATGATGGTCAGAGCGATCACAAATCGCTGATGTCTTTGACACTGTCAGGACGATATTTGGTTCATTTTCCACTAAATGTTTTAAATTATCATTAGTAACAGAAATAGTAGTACTATTATTAAATCAATAAATAATTTAATTTGCTCCGTCATAGTGTCATGTCCGCATCCCCTGCCTATAACATTGACACACACCACACACACTCAGACCAACTGACTGTCAGACTCTGCTTAGCTGCCAAAGATGGTCTTGAAAAGATCAGCCTGAAATGTCCTAAAAAGGCCACCATACAGAGGGTAAGTGCTTTTGGTATTTTTCTGGCATCAACCTCGGGACTTTTTTTTTTTGCCTTAGTAGTGCTGCTGATCTAAAAATAACAATGCTGTCTCTTCCACTGAATCTGTCCGACAATTTTGTTTTCTTCTTACTGTGCATCATTGCCTCACATGAGTTCAGCTTTAACGTTTACACAACAAAGATGTTGCTCATGAGAAAAGTTCAAACAAAAAAGGCAGATGCAGATTATCACAATTAAAGCCATTTTTTCATATGGTTGTTTTGTGCTGCCATAGATTCATTGCACACTGTGTACCTGCTTTGTTTGAAGAGGCTGTCCTTCAGGTAGCTGTACGACTTTCTGACATCTTTGTTGCAGTCCAAACATCATACTGCATCTCTTCTTGCTGCCGCCGCCACAGACAGACTTGAATGTGAGATAAAAACCTGTAAAACGAACAGAGACTTTGTCTGTAATTTCCCATTTCATACAGATATTAAAGACTTTGAGTTCCACACAGACACACCACAGGTTTAGTACATCAGAACTCTCCTGGCCAAATGTCACACCGTTCAAACATAATTATCTACCATACTCCTACACATGCTGGCCTCATCCTATCATGTTGATGGAATACATGTAGGCAGCTTCCAAACTCTGAGACACCAGCTGAAGGTTGCCACATGGCAGCTGTATGAAGCCTGATGTGCATTAATGCTCCAGAGCCACAGGGGGGTGGGGTAATCGGAAGTCCTTCTGCTGGTCATGTTTAATATGAAATTTTTCTCACTGTCAATCGCTGCACCGCAGAGGGCCCGGAGGCCAGCAGAAGGCTGAGTCACTGATTTACTCCTGCGGCTGCCATTATAGCTTTAGACCACAGAGCTTTGGTCGACCACAGCTGCATCTCAGCAGCCGCTGTGGTGTTAGTGGTCTTTTCTAGGCAGCTGATGTGGATGCAAATAAATAAATTGAATTATTTAAATGCCATTTCCATTTCTATTTTAGAAAATAACATTCTAAAAATAAATTTTCATATCATGCTTTGCGAATTCATGATAGTTTATCAATAATAAATGCTGTGTAAATTGCTGTATTACTGATAGGGATATCCAGATCTCATCTCAAAGACTGGTATCAGGGCAGATTAAGGCATTTTTTTTTACTAATCAGGATCGACTATATTGAATTATATAAAGGATCCAATCCTTCGTTTAATGTCAGTTGTCACACGGTTGTTTTTACAAAGCTGTCATGCAGAGAACTCTCCTGCTGCCTTTCTCTCCGCCACACTGCTGAGCTCTGTGTGTGTAAGAGCAACAAATAAATAAATAAACATTACGGAACAACTTGGATGCAGAGATTTTTTTCCTAATGCAGTGCAGAGCTATTCAGTTGTCAGCATATACATTTGATTTGAATAACTTGCAATGCACTTGGACTATGCAGCTGTATTATAAAAAAAAACCCCAGAAGTATCGGATTGGGACACGGTATTGCCAGATCGTCAATATTAAATGACTGTTCGGGGCAAAAAAACTTGATCAGGACAATCACTCATTCACTTTTGATAATGGCTTATCCTGATGGGGGTTGAGGGGTGGTCGATACGATACGATACGACACGATACGATTCAAAGTACTTTATTAATCCCCTGGAGGGGAAAGCTGAGTGTCATGATACATATAGGACAGACAACAGATGAGACAACAAGAGAAGACATACACAACTAAAGGCAATGCAAAACAAAGGGAGAGCACAGCAGCGTAATAACTTACTCGTGGCCACCAACATTACCACAATCCTCAGTACAGCTACCAACCTAGTCATTAACATCAAATCATCATCGCCACATCTTACACTCACTGCCCTTTACTGCCATACACATCATCTTTGATAATTTTTGGCATCTTTGAGGATAATACTGATTAAAAGTAAATAACTTTAATATCATTTTTCCCCTGAACAAACATGCAGATGAGTCTGCAGCACAGGCTGCTGGTGCAACAGCAGCAGTGGTAAAACCCAGGTCAATGAAATTCTAGAAATCACTCATCCCTGCTCATTAAGCTCCTAATTGAAGGCGACTCAGATGAGTGCATCAACAACTGTACTGCCTTCCTTTTTGTCTCATTTGGGCTTCCACAGCTGGACAGTAAGAAGATAATGTTCAGAGAGTGAATAACTGACTGAAACTTAAAAGTGAGGAGGACAGAAATAGGATTTCGAAAAGTAGAAATTATGCCCTTGTGTGGATGAAAAGTTTCTTGATGTCTAAAAAACAAAAAGTCTTTCATCTTGCATTTTCTGTGTTTCTGTCAATCCCACATCACTGAACCTCCTCAAGTACCTCTGTTTTTGGAAACACAGTCCTCAAAAGGGATGAAGCAGGTGCCCTAAAAGCGACAAGGAAACTCAGTCCTCACAATCTCTCTCTCGCTCTGTGCCAGCAAAAAGTTTTTCTGATAATGTGTTCCAACAGTCATTTGATGACTGTCTGACTCTTTCACATGCGTCAGCTAAGAGCATTTTCACACCTCAACTCTTGAGAGATGTTTTTTCGACACAGGGCCATTTTCCCTGAGATTTCAGATACATTTGGTAAAGTGCAAAGGTTATTATCAAACTTGGGTGTGATCCTGAGAACTGTCTTGAATCCAACAAAAACTAATCATAGTAGCTGGGAAATGAATGTTGAGATCAGCAGATGAAACTCTACTTGATGCAAAAAAACAATGCAAAGCCCCTCAAGTCCCTTAAGGTGATTTTCTATTTTTTTTTTTCAATCATGAGGGAACACGTTTTTATCTTGTGCGTGAAATATTACCTCTCAGGACTTCAGGGACTCTGTAAATCAAACACAGTCAAAACTCACTTAAATTCTTAAGTATTTCATTACTGTATATCAGCAAGCAATTGATAAGTAAACTGTCTGTTTGCAGAACCTGCAAATTTATTATGTATGCATACTCTTATCTTGATGGCCCGAGCCCAGCCCTGCACGGGTAAAGAGCTGGTCAACAGTTCCATGACCCGGACAGAATCCGCATTGCTCCTCCTGAATCCAAGGTTTAACAATCGGTCGGAGCCTCCTTTCCAGCACCCCGGAATAAACTTTCCTGGGGAGGCAGTGTGACAGCCCAACAATGTCCAGAGCCTTCAGCATTTCAGCGCGAATCTCATCCACACCTAACGCCTTGCCACTAGGGAGCTTTTTGACTACGTAAGGAACCTCTGCCAGAGATATGGACGAGAGTTTTGAATTTATGTAATATTCACTCATGGTGCAAATTTAGAAAAAGCACGTTGGCCGATTCTGTCATTTTAAAGCAAATATCGGCTGATACCAACACGTGCTGATATCATCATGCATCCCTCGGTAAATCTCTGCCCTGCTGTAAGCTAAATAAACTTCAAAGATGACCTGTTTAGCTTTGTACAGTTTGGAGATGGATGTAGAACAACTGATCCACAGTTTAGAGGGTTTCTAGTGTGTGTAAACAAAGCTGCAAGAATAAATCCCCCTTCCAAACAACTGAAAAAACCAAAGTGGGTACAGACTCAAGCATCTTGACGAAGTGTAAACAGCCACAGTAACCCTTCTGGACTCATGATGTTGAGATAGTGGGACAATGTTGACAAAAATCCGACATGAAACTCCAGAGAAAACAGGAAGTGTTACAACTCTGTCTTCAGCGAAATCCCACTCTGGACGACCCCCAGTTTACTCGGACATGCTGTCACTTTAGGACAGATGGGATGTTTTAGAGCATGCAGATTTGTACATGTTGGGCTGTGGAACATAATCTGAGTCAAACATCAGAGACACACAGCCACAGCTTATCATGCGGAACAGAGCTGGACACTCAAAAGACATTTTGTCCTTTTTCTCTCCACATTCAGTCAAGAATGTGGCATTCCTGAAGACTACTATAGATTTAACTTTGTTAAACTTCACCAGCCAAATTATACCAAATATGTAAGGCTGAATACTGGTTAAAATAATGCACAGAGCATTTGTAATATTTGTATTTGTTGGAAGGGTGCAGCCAAAAAGTACATGGAAGTCTTGGGTTTGGTTAATTCAGTGTAAACTAGGGATGCACACGATTATTCGTAAATGATTAAAAGTCCGCCCCCTCGCTAGTTGGCACCAGAAATATTAGTCGGTTAAACCAATTCGTTTTATTCGTGCACAAGGCCGCTTAACTGTCATGCATCTGCCCGCCACTAGTGGGTGCTACAGAGCCGTCGGACAGCAGCGGTAATGCTCGTTGATCTAGAAAATGAATTTGCAGCAATTAATCTTTTTTGAGTTGTTATATGATTTGTTACCTTTACGTGAATGTTGCTGGATAATGTGCAGGTTTACATTCATACTGCATGGTGCAAAATGGCTCTCATTACAGCTGAAATTTTAGTAAATTGTGTTAAATTTTGACAGTTTTCTGAGTGTTTTCCCTTTTTTAGACTAGTCAACTAGTCTAAATTAAAATTTTCGTTTAGTCAACAGGGAAATTAGTCGCCAGGAACATCATATAGCTTTAATGAAAAGACGAAGAAAAGCTGATATAGAATATGATATTCAGTGCAAGACAAGTGCATTTCCTGTAGGTAAACTGAATGCTCTGTTTTAAATGAAGTCTGGGTCTTTTGAGGTGGTGCTGTGTGAGATAATTATCTATAGTCAGGGTAATACAAACAGCACATTCCCTGTTTGCAGAAACAAATCGGACTAGCACCCCAGAAGCTTAGCTGTGCACTGCTGTGGACGACAGCCAATGTATTTTAGCCACTTAAAAAAGGGACACCTAAAAAATATAAATAATCAGTCTGTGTAGATGCTATATTTACAATATTATCACCACTTTAACCTGCTGTCAAACAGCAATTTACTCTGGGGCTACATTTTTTCAGCTTCCAGCTTCCTTCACAAAAACGCCCAACTGTGTTGTGCACCGTATTACGCTGCAGGTTAACAGTTTGGGTCAGACTCTCTGTGGTTTATGAAAGAGACAATAAATAAGAGAATATAAAAAACAGTGATAAAAACTACAACAAAATGGGGCATTTTTGTGAAACAGAGTATGGAGAAGAAGAACTTTTGCAGAGGGAGACTGAACAGGCCGATTTACAGACAGAGGGGAAACCTCTGTGACAACTGGAGAGCTAGGAAGAGCAGAAGCTAACTGTGAAGTGTAAATTCGTGCTCACAGACCCAGAGAGTGATCACAGAATGCCAGTACTTCATACTTTACTGGTTGTTTGGTAAGTTGATTCATTTATAAGTAGGCATTTAGAGTAATTTTACCTGGTGGTAGAGTACAGCAGTGCTCTTCACCAAGTGTCTCTCTTGCTTACTCAGCAGAGGTTTTGCATAATTTCCTGAAAGAAATGTTCACTGCAAATGCTGAGTTGTCTCAGTCCTGCAGGTGGAGTGCTGATGTCTATATCCAGTGAAGCTCTCTTAAAACCACTGGGAGGTGAAGTGAATAACATTGATCATCTTGTTACAGAGCAATGTTCTGCTGGGAAACCTTGGATCCTGGCATTCATGTGGTTGCTACTTGACGTGCTCCACCCATCTGAACACCATTGCAGACAAAATAAACCCCCCTCATGGAAATAGCACTTATCGATGGCAGTGGCCCCCCAGCAGTTAGTGTCTGGCACCAGGGCGTTAGCTTCAGATCTTCTGAGTCCTGTGGGTTGTGAGGTGGAGGGCCAGCACGCCCGACATATGTTTGATCAAATTGGGATCCAGGAAATTTGGAGGTCAGGTTGATGCCTTGAGCTCTGTCATGTTCCTCGGACCACTCCTGAGCACCATCGTGCCATTTCCACTCTAGTTTTTTCTGAAGAACGAACTAATAGTAAGCACATGTTCATCCACCTGTTTTTATGTGCAACAACTTAAATTCAGGTGAGATTGAGGGAAAACTAAATCTGTGAAAGCAAACCTCTGAGTGAGTCCGGGCCCCACAGGAGTGTTTCTGCAGTTCTGGATGAACAGTCTGGCACCACTTTAACACATCTGCTGCTCTACCTGTCATAGGAGTGTTTCTGTGTGTGTGTGTGTGTGTGTGTGTGTGTGTGTGTGTGTAGGATGACCTCCGGCTAAGTGGGATGTCGTTCAGCATTAATCTGTATCATAAAATTCAGAAATTAAATGTCCCATACGAATAAACTTTGACTGATCGACTGTCTGATTTAATTATGGAATAACAGAATAAGTGCTGTCTGCGACTAATCCAAGACTTCAGACAACTCAAGATCAATTCATTAACAATAATTAGCTATAATAGGAAACAAATTCAACATTGCAGCGATAAGCTTATCTGCTTTTGGCACAAGGGGAATGTGAGCTGGTGCAGTTGTAGGCCAGAGCAGTTTGGGCTGAACCAACATAATCTACTTATCACTGTCTGTTTGCAGGCCTGTGCTCAGAGATTGTGTGTGCTGACTTATCAAACATTAAGTCTGACTTTAACACTTCATTTTGAAACTCACAAAACACTACATTTTCAGGTTTGGGTCAGTTATTTCACCTACAGTGTGGCAACGCCTGATAGCTGTGAGGGGATGTACTTTGTTCCAGACCTTGACAAATCTGCAGAGCACCCGCCAGCTTCACCTCCAGTGTTCATCAATTCTGAGACACACAAGCACCGTCAGATCAATTGATCACTGCCTGCACCGAGCCCACTGTGGACCGGAAGGTTATCCAAGTTTGAGACAGACAAAAACATTCGTGGTCAGGGTCAAACTGACAATTCGATGGAGCTGATTTAAACTTTCTTAAGAAAACTTAAGAAACTTAAGAAAAGTGAAAATAAGGTACATGTTCAGGTTGGCATGTGTCATTGGCTGTGTGCACCTGATGCTACTTGCGGGTGGCAGGTAAACAAGGCAAAGAGAGAAGGAGGAACAGGAGGGTCAATTACCTCTCAGTCTCATACTGGGTTTATCTGCTGTGAATGTGTGACTCTGTGACAGGTGGCGGTGTAGTGTTGCAGTAGCCTGTGCAGGCTAAATAAAGTTTCGACTCTACAAAACAAAACAGAAGTTTAAAATTAATGGACACACTGTGTGATGGACACACGTGTGATGGCACAGATAATGTACTTCTTACAGGTGCGAGTATCATCAAGTAAAAATGTGTCAGTATCCGTACTCATGATGAAAGAAATTCCTAATTTGGGTATTTTTGTGATCAAAAATAATCTGAAGCTCAATCCTGGGATTGTTCTGTAAATACTTTCTAATAAATAACAAACAGAGCAATTTATGACCAACCCATATTAGTGTCAAGCTTAAAATAACCTCAGAGGCCTGGACTACGAACCCAGGATATCTTTCCGTTATCTGGCTTGACTAACCCTAACATTAGCCGTCTGGATAACTGGTACTACATAGCTGGTTTTCAACTAATTCAGTCAGTTCTGGGTTTTCCTGTCCAGACACGAGCCTGTTCGTGTGGAAGAGGCGGGGCTGTCAATTACGAGCGACATCATCAGAACCATGAATGAAGTAGGCTGCTTCATATCATATGTGATGAAACGGTACCGAAAGTGTCTGCGACTATGAGACAGTAAAATGTCAATGCGACGGGATGTAAACGAGAGTCTGCAATTCTATGACAGCTTAAATTACGTGTAGGTATCACTGAGCTATTAGTATGGAATATTTTTTGCTATTAAGCTGTAAGACGAAAACTGCTCTGAAGATGTCACATAAAACACTTTAAAGTGATGCCAGACCAATTCTACTGACCTATAACACCATATAGGCTCCTCTTTTTTACCCTCACTGCAGACTTTTGTTCATGGATACTTTTTTCTTCAGTGATCTGATTGGTCAGAGGTCGGGGTGTTGACAGGCTGTGATCCGATACTCTGAAGCTAAGCTGCTCTGAAGCAGGTTAACTGTTATGCACTGTTAAGCATATGTTGCCACAGTGATTTATCCTGATAAGAAGAGAACCAGCTTCTTGGTATTGAAAACCCAGAGTTAATCCTTACTGCAGGTCCAATCCATTTTCAGTTTAAGCCCCGTACACTTTCAGGTAAAACCCCACCGATTCCAAGTACAGGTACAGATACAGAAAGCTAAAGATACAGATACAAATACAGACAGATACACATGCAGATACTATACAGATACAGATACAGATGCAGAAACATATACAGATACAGATAATTTGGTTGAACAGATGCAGAAAGCTAAAGATACAGATACAGATAGATACAGATACAGATGCAGATAGATGCAGATACAGATACAGATACAGATGCAGATAGCTGCAGATACAGATAGATACAGATATAGATACAGATAGATGCAGATAGATACAGATACAGATGCAGGTAGATACAGATACAGATGCAGGTAGATACAGATATAGATACAGATAGATACAGATGCAGATAGATACAGATACAGATAGCTGCAGATACAGATAGATACAGATATAGATACAGATAGATGCAGATAGATACAGATACAGATGCAGGTAGATACAGATACAGATACAGATAGATACAGATATAGATACAGATAGATGCAGATAGATACAGATACAGATGCAGGTAGATACAGATACAGATGCAGGTAGATACAGATATAGATACAGATAGATACAGATGCAGATGCAGATAGATACAGATATAGATACAGATAGATACAGATGCAGATAGATACAGATACAGATGCAGGTAGATACAGATATAGATACAGATAGATACAGATGCAGATGCAGATAGATACAGATGCAGATACAGATAGATACAGATGCAGATAGATACAGATATAGCTACAGATAAACGTGTACTCGCTCATCATAAAATCTGTTTTTTATATCAAGATCACATCAGTGTTCAAGAGCTGTTTTAGTGGTAAGCAGCTTTATGATATCTTTGGAGTTCAAATATACAGTACCTACATCAGGATTAGGGCTGACCTGAATGCTTCAAAGCTTCGACTGTTGCCATGATAATCAGCGGCTAACTCAGTATTCAAATGTATATCCCACACAGTAAGAACAGTAATCCAACATCATTAACTATGCGACAACATAAATTAGTATCAATTATTCTCAGACGAGTACATTAAAACTTAGTGACAGTTATGTGACTCTGATTCACTCTCATCTAGCGTCAGTCCCAAGTATACAAAGGAGGGATGTACACAAAAAGTCAAGTATCTGGAATAGAGACTGTAGGTAACAGCTCAGCCGGCTTGTAAAGTGGTCTCATTACTGGCTTTTATGGGAAATGTTACTGTGACCTGCATGACGACCAAGTGCCTAACTGTCATTTTACTTCAGGTGCATTGATTGAAAACTGATGCTTCAAAAAAGTCAGACTCTTGTCCTCATTTCTCACCGTCCTACCCCCACCCTACCCTGTCAAAGCATCGATTTATCACAGATACTGCTCAGTGAAGCTTTGATGGCCAAAATCTGGCACTGGGGACAGCTGTGATCAGGATAAAACTGCCGCCACCGCCACAACACAGTTGCTGTAATGAAAGGCTAGAAAAACTAAATGTTTATTCATGTGTTTGTTTGGTTTGGGGCTCTTCAGAGCAAATAAACCAGCCAATATTTCAGCATAATTACCATGGGTAACTATGCTTGTCTGTTCATCCTAAATTGTGTTAAAGTAAATATTGTTTTCCGACTCAGAGGAGCAGACTTTGCAGCGGAGGATTTGTTCCTGGGCTCTTATGAAGTGACAGTTTAAAGATGTTATGAAATCTGTTTGTCTATTGATGCAAATTAGCTTTCGTATTGCGCAACTCCTGTCAGTGTGACTAATTCAATCTCCAAGGAGAGGTTCATCTGATGACAAAACACGCCTGCCTGAGGTAACGGCACTGCGGAGAAGAAGCCTTCCACATCAGGGGAGTTCAACAAAGTGTTTTTTTTCACTTTGCACTTCCTTTGTGCACAACAGTTTCTGATATGTAAGGTCATGCTGTTGTTAATCTATCAGACCTGAAATTGCATTCCTAACCAACAATTTCTGCCCTCGGAAAATTTTTGGTTTGTTTTCTTTAAATGCATTTATGAACATTGGTTTTCTCTAAGACAGCTGGGAGAATGTTTATTGTCTTCCGTTTAGCTATTTTATTCTGTGAAAACACACAGAAATGTGATGTACAAATATGACCTCCATGGACGAGTCATCAGAAGAAAACCTTTCCTGTGTCCTCACCACAAAATTCAGCATCAGAAGTTTGCAAAGGAACATCTGAGTCCTGTGGACTGATGAAGTTGAAACTGATTTCTTTGGACATAATGAGCAAAGGTATGTTTGGAGATAAAAGGGACACCTGTCCAGCTGTCAGACACGGAGGTGGACTGATTATACTTTGGGCTTGTGTTGCAGCCAGTGGCACAGGGAACATTTCACAAGTAGAGAGACGAACAAATTCTGGAAGCAAACATCACAGCATCTGTGAAAAAGCTGAAGAGAGGTTGGCTTCTACACCAAGACTATGATCCCGAACACACCTCCAAATCCACAACGAAGAGGAGCAAGCTGAAGGTTTTGCCATGGCCCTCACAGTCCAAGACCTAAACATCATTAACAGTCTGTGGATAGACCTCAAAAGAGCAGCGCATGAAGACGGCCCAAGAATCTCACAGCAGTAGAAGCCTTTTGCAGGAAGAAAATCCCCCACACAAGAACTTTAAGACTCTAAAGGCCCGTTTCCACTGAAGAAGTTCCTGGTACTATTTGGGGGGCAGAAACTTTACAGGAACGTCCTCTCGCTCGGCCCTCTCAACCGCCGTGTCTCCACTGAGAGGACGGAGTAGGAGGAAGGTTCTTGTAAAGTTACCAGGCTCTGGATGTGACGTAATCGTTGCGTGATTTTGCAAACAAAGAACAACAACAAAGAAGAAGTAGCAGAAGTAAGAAGAAGAACGCAGACATAAGAAATTCTTCTTACGGCTCCTTTTAAAAATGCGACTCCTCGTCTGTGTTTTAAAAAATGCCGGCTATTTTGTCGCTTCCTGTTGTCATCACATCCCGCCTTGAGTATATCCAATCAGCACCAAGTAAACTTTCAGAAGTCTGTTTATCTTCTACTTACTTAACTACTCACAGTAGCTGAAATTTACTGTAACCACATGTGTGGGTTTTGAGTCTTTTATGGCTTTTATTTAATCAAAAACTGAAAATAAAATAATAATAAAAAAAAATTAGTAGGTGAGTGACAGGGTAACATTTGCAGAGGGAAAGAAACTACTCTTGACTTTTAACTACTCTTGTTTCTTGGACTCTTTTACAGCCAGTTTCAATTCATAAACTAATTTTACATGTTTAGAGGAAACATATTTGACCCTTAATCTTTATTAAGTTTCTGTGTGTCCAGTGTCGTTTTACATGATACAAATTATTATTAAATATTCAAGTTTACAATACTGACAGAAGGCTATGTGCCATAAAACACAGTGTAGCACAGGTGACACTAATCAGACTGGTCACATACCTGTTCTCCTCAGTTTGAGTATCGTGAACCTCTGCACCTGGATATTTATTTATTTATATAGTTTGGTTTATAATGACGTCACAAGGCTGATCGGCACCTCATGCCAACCTTACTACGACTTTTGAATTTGTGCTGTAGAAAATAATCCGCAATATTCACGGTCACCGCCGATAGCGCTGAAGAAAACACCTGTAGTTAACGAACAGCTGATCAGACTGCAGCTGCGTCATGGCAACCACCTGTTGCGCATGCGCACTACACCCACCCGTCTTTAAACTATTATCCAACCACTTAAATTGTATAATTATGCTCAGCAACAGCAGGTTGTTTTATGTTGTGCATTAATTCATTGTTATACTAATTTCTTAATTACTACTAAAAGCACTCAATAGGCCACATCTTCTTTCTGCTGCCAGCAGGTGGAGCTGTAGTGTGATAAGCAGCTGGTGCTGTAGGAGTGAAGAAGGCAGCTATCCTGGTGTTATTGTAATATTAGAGGTCGTAATATTACAGAAAGAGATTAATACAACGTTTATATTTCAACTCATGAGCCCTCTTTATCAACTCTTTGTAAATTCCCCCTAAAAAAAAAGACCTAACTTGGCAGTTTTATTTACAACAAATTTTATCTTTTATTATTATTATTGTATTTTAATTATTTTTTTATTTCTTACTTTGTTTTTTTATTCCATTTTATTTGTATTATATTAATTGTCTGATTTTTTATTTATTTATTTATTTTTTTGCCTCATCACAGTCCTAGAATATTTTAATCCTGGTTTAACCGTATAAAGCACTTTGTAACTTTATCTTAAAAAGTATACTAAAATACTTAATATGCTAAATTATCATTATTATTAATAATAATATAATATTAATTTATTTACTTAGCTATTTATTTATTTTTATCAATAGGAAACAGAATCTCTATCTTTATGCCTTGATGAACATAAATATAAACAATTTTTGTGTTCAGAAAAATAAATTTACCATTAATACATTCCATTAGATTTGAAGAAACCACAGCACACATTTACAATACAGAGATTTTTGGAGACATAACATGTCTAAAATACAACTTCAGACAAAAACAAAATCAGGTTCTGGTTACATAAAGTACTTTTTATAATTACAGTGAGTCTTAAACACTCAGAACATGTGGCTCATCCTCACTTAATGTCGTCCTGCAGCTTCCTCTAAAGTATTCCAGGGTGGTTTCAGTGATCAGTCCTCGTAAAACAAATGCATTCACTTTCACAGTGTTGTTAATGACTTCCAGAAAGTGATAAAGAGCATCATGAAGTTTCACTTTTGCAATTCAGGGATGACGACGATGATGCTTCCAGTTCAGAGGAACCATCATGAATCACTTTCTGAATCGTTTCCTCTGCCCTCTTCTTTGAGTCATGACCAGCCATCATCCATCTGCTGCTGCTGCAGCTCGTAACACTGGACCGGTGTGAACTCAAGAGGGGAAGTGTGTGTCACACTTGAGCAGGGAAACAACCAGCACTTGAAACTTGGAGGACTGGATTTCAGTCTTGGCAGACAGATGATGTAAATCATTGTAAAGTCACAAATGGATATGGTAATTTTCTTTTAGAGGTTGGGAGACATCTTTCACTTATTTCCTCCTTTATTTTTATACCAGTATGTAATTTCCACCCACTTAATTCTTGCAAACATGTCTGTCATTTGCATCAAGGGGCTAATTATGTCATATCTACTGAAACTGGTGACTCTAAATTTGCCCGTAGGTGTGAAGGGTTGTCTGTTTCTATGTGTCAGCCCTGTGATAGACTGTCGACCTGTCCAGGGTGAACCCGAATGCAACAAATCATTATTTTCAGTATGTATTTACCCACTGATTATTTTCTCCCATGGGCGTAGCTGTCGGGGTTGCACAGAGGACGTCTCGCCCTCACTAGCCTAATTGAGTGTTTGCATTTGTCCCCCTGAATAAAAACATGACAGCAGCAGAGGGTTTTAGTTTAACAAAATAAAGACCAACACATTCTCACTCTGAGCTTGTCACACATTGACGTTTGGTCATGGACTTTCCACATCCACATACAACGTGCAAGGTACCCAAGAGCCCACGGAAGACAAAAAGATGATCAAAATGGTTGCCAATAGATAAAATAAAGAATTGACTGATCATTTAAGCTTTACTTGTTCTTTATTTGTTGTTAAAGTAACGTGTAACTAAAGCTGTCAGATAAATATTGAAAGAGCCATATTTCCCTTTGAGATGTAGCTGAGTAGAAGCAAAAAGCGACTCAAGTACAAGTACGTCAAGCACAGTACTCGAGTAAATATACTTATTTACATTCCTCCACTGCTTTCAGCTTAAAAGGACTCAGTGCTGCAAAGAAAAACGAGCTTTTCCCCGATCATGCGTTAAACTGATAGTGAACCGGGAATCCAAAGGGAGACAAAGCCTTTTCCCGCTCCTCCTTTTAAGTTGTGCAAGAGTTAGCATCGATCGGGCCTGTTTCCCGCCTTGAATGTGGACGGGTTACAACACTAATCTCTAATAATAGAGAGCACCTGGCCTTTTCAGATCACCATTCATGAGCCATTATGAAGGAAAATTCCCCGAATCAGTTTGGCGATTGGAGAGACCTGCATCTGCTGCTCGGAGAATGTGGTGATGGAGGACAAAAGCTACAGAGGAATAGCACAAATCGCACTGGCACCTGACTTTTTCCGGCTGACATCTCTGGCACTCAGACTGGGATTAACATCCAATTTGCCCCTCTCTTCCTGGGCTCAAGGCTGTCCCAACAGCTCGGCACTTCAAAGGGGGAGATGAAAAAAGAGGGGGCGACGGATGGTCATTCTTCGGGGGGGAGGATTGGCTTAGTCAAGCTCTGTTTAAACTGGCAGGAATACAAAAAGTAAAGCTGTTTTGATGTGCTGCGGTGTGTGAGGGTCCGGCCAGCTGTACAGTACGACGGCATGTGGTCTGCCCTCCAGTGTTGGAGCTGGTCAATACAGTTATGGCACCATTAAACAGTCATGATGCCATTATATACAGTATGAGTAGGATAAAACTCTGAAGAAGAAATAGGAATTATACATTAAATTGGAATTAATAAACTGTATATCCTGGTGTTTGTGACTTATTTGCCTGATTGGTCAGAACTGTTGTTACCAAAAAGGAGAAATTAAAATTTGATTTATTATTTCTGCAGTAATACTTACTGTAAACTAACTGTAGGCAGAAATCAAACAGCCGTCATTTAAGTAACTCAACAAATTTCTGTCTCTTCTGACTCCACAGTGCACCAAAAAACGGGGTCAGACAGCAGCAGCAGTAATAGTAAAATATTTGTTACAGCCAAGAAGTTATTCCCATGTGCAGCAGAGTTGGCCACAGTTTACCTCACACACACTCTCGATTCTGGTGACCAGTTGCCTCGAGCAGAGCAGCAACACAGAGAATCCCAGATGAAATAATTCTCTGTTTCCATCATTCCTTCTCTCTGGCTCTGCCTCTCCCATCAGGTCGAATTTACCAGACTCTTCTCCCAGGAATGACACAGTATAAAATACAACCCTGACCCAGTCAACAAACAAACAAACAAAAAAAGATGGATGGATTTCTCGATCGCCTCAGGTCAAGAGAAAAAACAAGTGTAAACAAATCTTCTGTAGCCGTGCCAGCAGCTCCGTGGGGCTTTAATGATCATTACCAACCAGAGAGCAAAATTGGACAAATTAATAATGGAGTTGTTTTTTAGATCCTCGAATAAATTCCCACAAACATATAAACATTTAACTTGATGGGGAAAACAGAGAGAGGCAAGGCTGACTGACACACGCAAGCGTTTCCACATGTCCAATAACTGTCGAATTTATACAATAATCTAAAAGCCTCTAAAATAAACAGTAACATCTGCGTGTCATAGTTTCACCTTCGTTCCTTTACAGTGAAAAAGGCACAGTGATAATTTGGATAAAAGCAGTCCAGCCAGATTTTGAGACTCGGCCTTAACAGCTCACTGAGTCTGACCCTCACCCCAAGGTTGTGTAGCCTCGCCTTCTACTTCCTCTATTCCTGGGAACCCACATCACGGAGGAAACTCATTTCGGCCACTACTATCCGTGATCTTATTCTTTCTGTCACTACCCAGAGCTCATAACCAAAGGTGAGGGTTGGGAAATAGATGGCCCAGTAAATTGAAAGCTTTGCCCTCTGGCTCAGCTCCCTTTCACCACGACCGTCCAGCACAGCGCCCGCATTACTGCAGACGCCGGACCAAACTGCTGATCCATCTCACGCTTCATTCTACCTTCACTTGTGAACAAGACCCCGAGATACTTGAACTCTGGCAGTATGTCTCTCCCAACCTGGGAGTTTGACTCACAGGGTGATTATACCGATTGATGCATGAGAGGAGCAGCTGCTGCAGAGGCCATTCGGCATCCGGCCTCTCCATCTGTATGGTGCTATGAAATATCGAGTTGTATATTGATTCAAATGGCGCTCCTAATGAGTGTTTCAACTCCAAAAATAAAAATCTAGATATGGGCAGCAGATGTCGCTGTTGTGGCGGGCCGAAAAATGAATGACTGTGTGGGGAACCTTGGTTTCTGTTGATGGAGCCTGGTGGCTTTGAAGAGGACAATATGACAGCATTAGTTTTCTGTCACAAAGAACATTCAGATAGGTAGAGCAGTAAAACCATCTTAATATAGCACACGCCTAAACTGATCTCATCAGGTCTGGGAACACCTTGGGGTCCTCCAGGAGGAGCTGGAAAGCGTTGCTGGAGAGAGGGACGTCTGGGGTGCTTTGATGGACGAATAATCTACATCACTTTTCGATTTGTGGGGGTTTTAATTTAGTAAAACAAGAGAAAGAAAAATGCAGATGGACCCATCCTTTAAAAGTAGAATGACTTGAATCATCAAGGCTGTACTTTTCCCCTTCTTAGATTTAAGACTTCTGGAAACATTTACAAAGGCAGTTCTCAGGAACAACACCACAAGGACAAACAAAGTTTTATAACCTGTGATTCCGACTTTTTCAGTCCTTGCAGACATCATGTTTCTAAACTCCATTATGAGGCAGGAGCAGTTCTGTAACTAAAAACTTGTTGCGTAACTTAAGAAATTCAATTAAACTCAGGTTTTTCTAGATTCACTAAAGCGTATAATGAATTCAAAACCTGTTACACATGCAAAATACAGATGGTAGACATTATTCCTGAGAGAAATTACACAAGAAAACTTTTTTTGTGTGCTGAAAATCGGTGAGATTTTATTTGCCCTGGGCTATGAGATACAACCACAAAGACACTGTGCAAAGAAAGCAAAGATTAAGTCACACTTATGGAGAGTCGGCAAGCACATGTTACACAAACCAAAAATGATCTATATCTGCATGTACACAGTATATTGCCAAAAGAGATCATGCTACAAACAACATATAAACCAATAAATGAGGGCTCGAAACTAACACAGGAACACAAACACCTCAATCAAAATAAATCAAAATATACGGTTATATTCATTGTCATTGAAATCAAAATTTGTAATCTCATAACACTGTTTCCTGTGTGTATTATCCGTTGTTTACCGTCTTTAGCAGTCTGAAAATCCAGCTAAGACGTGGCTCTTCACAATCTGTTTGCAACAGGAGCGACATGTTTTCAGACGCTTTAAAAAGCTACATTTAGCTACGATAGATGCTGGTTTTATTCAACAAGACAAGATGTTTCCCGTCGACCTGCAGCCTGAAACGCTTCGTTCTGAGTGAGAAATCATCACAACAAAGTTCAAAGTTTCTTGTCTGACACAAGTTGAACGCATCAGAGGAAAAAGATACATGAAACACGTGGACATACCTAAATAATGTGCCGCCTACGTAATGTAAGGTTACATTTCTCTTTAATGAAAACAGTTTACAAAAAAAACAAAGCATTCAGCATGTATGGCAACCTCAAAGTTATTTTTTATTCATCAAGCAACAACCGACATTTTGTTGTGCTGGCTAAGATATATACTGGATACAGACCTAGGAAATAGTTTACACTCTCAAAAGTGTTCGCTAAGCCCCGCCCCTCGTAATAACTATTGCGTGTCAAGCTTCTTATAGTATTTAATAAAAACTGGCAGATTTACTGTCGCAATGACATAATAAAGCAGGTTAACGTTTTGCTAATATAACTGCTGTTGCTGGCAGATTTTATCGGCTAGCTAATTAAGGTAACGTTCGCCATGTAAGTTGGCTGAAAAAGCTGTTTTCAGTTGACTCATTTTTAAACTGAGAATCCTGTAAAAGTTTCTGATAAGCACTTAATGGTTAAATAGACTAAAGATATATTTTTACACACTGAAAATTGATTTGTCTCTCAATTAAGTGTTAGCTGAGCCTGGCCCATCTTCTGCATCGTCACAGTTTTCAATTAAAAACGATGGAAGATTTAAATTCAAATACTAACCATTTTTTAACTAATAGGGTCCTTTTATATCAGACAAAAGAAGGGATTCTCATTTCAAGCTAGTGACTGAAGATTTAGCTGAAAGGCCACTAACGCAAGGAGATTTCTATAGCTAGCTTATAAAAGCTAATGTTAGTTTTGGCAAGTTGGTTAAAAAAGCTGTTTCCAACCGACTCATTTTAAATTGAGAATCTTGCAAAAGAGTCTTTAATAAGCACTTAATGGTTAAAGAGACTTAAGAAATGGTTTTCATTCTCAAAATAATTGTTTCTCTTAACTGAGTGCTCCCTTAGTCTGGTCCCTCATGGTTACTACTGTTTACTGTTTTTTAAATTAATTTGACTAATTTATTCCTGTTAAATAAAAGCAAGGGCAGATTTAAAATCAAAATGCTAATCATTCTTTCAAAATAATGGCATCATTTTATATCAGTCAAAAGAGGAGTTCACATTTTGAGCTAGTGACTGAAGATTTAGCTGAAAGGCTACTGACGCGGTAAGTGTTCATCCGCTGTAGCTGTAGCTAGCTAATTAAAGCTAATGTTAGTTTTGGTAGGTTGGTTGAAAAAGCTATTTCCAGCAGACTCGTTTTAGATTGAAAATCCAAAATGCAACGCACACTTAATGGCTACATCAGAGAATATCATGCTAAAAGACAAAAGCTAAAGCTAACACGTCCCAGGCAATAATCAGGATCCTCACCCGCTGATGATCCATATGGACGACATGAAAATAAAAGAATGCATTGTTCTTGTGTTGCACTGTAGAGCAAGACAGGCCTAGTGCATAAGACTCTCAGTCTCAGTACTGATGGGCTACTGCCTAACAACGATAAAGCCTCTGGGGTTAACAGTCAATACTTCAGGAGATCTGGTGCAGCCAGCAGAAAGGCCAAGACCTCCTCATCTGTGCGCCGCTCCTTGTCTACAGTTTGATTAGCAACTTCAGACGGTTTCAGACGACATTTTGACTGATCTTTATAAACAGATATCTGTATATAAACACAAATAAACTGGACGAAAAAGCTTATAAAAATCAACGTCAGAAAATTGCGGATGGGTTCTGAGGTTGTATTTCGGCCAATGCGTTCTGCCTCTTTTGCTCTCCACATGGAGCATTTACCTGCAGGGAACCAGAGCCCTCTCGTGAACGTGAATGGTCAATACCACTCAGACTGCATGCAAAAGCGTGCACGCATATGCAGACATCTGTTCCAACCTCAAACTGTTTGGCTGTTGAGTTTACAGACTTTCAAACAGTACGTTTCATGTTTAATGCTGCAAGCGAAAAGGTGTTCGGAATGAGTTTGGCAAACATAACACAATTTTGCGTATCTCAGGTTTGGCTGGAAGTGTTTACTTCCCCAAATAGACTCACAAGCAGGAGAGAGAGCTGCTAATGTTGGCTTGAGCTGTGGTAGTATCCTGGAGCAGATTCCACAGTGGGGACAATACTCCACGGTGGATGTTCCAGTCCTGAACTTTTACCAATAATGCAGCCTAGTTAGTTATTAGTGGGTTTTTCTTTGCCTTGGGAGTCACTACTCTGGTTCGGACATGTTAATGGCTGCAGTTAAGCTCTTTTTGGCTTTCGATTATTACAGTATGTGTTATTAATAATGATAATTATAAATATTATTTGTTTTAGCTGGATATCTGCCATTTACATTAGAGCAGATAAATCTATTCTTGCTGTCTTGTTTTTGGTTTTGGAGAGACGCCACCCTCCAAACTCTTAGTATCTCACCACAGCTACAACATGTGGAGAAATATGAAGCTTGACACGCTGGATCGGCTGTGCCTAGTTACAGCTGCTAGGCTATGATTGGACAATCGCTGGTTGGGGGGAGGGGTTTAGCGAAC
Organism: Epinephelus cyanopodus; assembly: GCA_026686955.1. NCBI lineage: Eukaryota > Metazoa > Chordata > Actinopteri > Perciformes > Serranidae > Epinephelus > Epinephelus cyanopodus. Next base: position 37,904,905 of record CM048921.1, on the reverse strand, counting down.
AATCTCGAACATTTGGCACTGCACGAGGTGAAACTACGAATCCCAAAATGAAAAACTTGATTGATTGCCTTTATTTTTTAAATCACCAGTGGCTCTCCAACTTAGATGTCCTTGGCAATACATATATATTTTTATTCCACTTTTTTTAATTTTTTTTATTTTGATGTTAAGATTTAATTTTCTAAAAGTGCAAGCAAGCGAGTACAAATCAAGCAAAAGCGTGTAGCATGACCAAATTTTTTTTTCTTCCTTTTTTTTCATAGAGATTTAAATTTTCTTTTAAAGCACAGAGTTAAAAAATATACTAAAAATTTGTCTTAAAAACAGGAAAAAAAAGCAGATTGGTATTGCTGTAGCTTATCGATTATTAGTAATACATTTCCAAGCTGGTAGGAGAAGGTGCGACAACACACACTACAAACAGACAAAGAGGACAAATGAAGTAAAAATAAAAAAAAATACAGATAATGAACCTGAACAATGGTGATGGAAGATATTGTCCTTTTTGTTTATAAGTGCTAGAATCGACATCCTCTTGTCTCCTCACTCATCGTCGCTCTTGTCCGACTGATCCTGCAGGAAAAAGAGAGATAAATAATGAGCATTGAGAGCGAGGGAGATTAACAGGCTGAGGAAGAGACAGAGGAGAAAGCGGAGAATGCAGTGTCATGAAGGTCTATGGTCTGTTGAAAGCATCAACGTGAGGAGGTGAAGGTCAACAACCTGGTTATATCAACATCCTGAAATAAGAAAGATCTCCAAAGGAAAGAGGGTCTAAAGGTGAAGCCCTGTCTCTCAACCTCTCCTGTCCAGACTGTTTGTGGGCAGACGCTGATGAAGAAAAGCAGCGAAGACATTTAGAAACGAAGAAAAGTTCAGTTTTTAAATCTGTGGTTCAGATTTAAAAACTGAACTTTATACCAAATTTAAGTATGATTTATGGACCAATCATTGTTTTTTCATTCAAGCGTTGCAGGTAATATATAATAAATAATATATAATATAATAAATAAATAAAATTAGATGATTGTGGCATTTAAGACCTCGCAAATTCAAATTAAGGCAATTTAATTAAGCAATATCACACGAGAGGGAGTGCTGTCATGCTGAATATCAGCCAGCTGTAATTTGCTAAGACTCTGAGTGTGACCTTGCATTTATACGACAGTTCTGCATGCGCCATTTATTAGTTGACAGCAAGTGACGTTGTGGCATCTTTCTGATGTCATATGAGCACACGTGGAGATGTGCAATGAGGTACCAAGGCTCCTTTGTTTCCCTGTGTCCTCTGACGACCATTCATTATTTAACTCAAATGTTATTGTTGAAAAATGTTCCTCTCTGCAGTGCAGCGTTTGTTACGATGTCAGCTAATTGAGGATAATCGTAAGTAAGTGTTTAAAAAACCTGCAAAGCCTAATGATACATACACAGTTAACAGTCCCAGCGCCTCCTGTCCAATTAAACTGCTTGGTCATAACCAGCTGTCGCATAACGACTTTTAAATCCCAATATAAATAAAATTTAAATAGGCTTTTCAAGGACCTGCAAACACCCCGCTTTAAACACACAGCACAGAAAGCACCGTAACTGATAGACAGCTGGGGAAATCACTCACTGCACTTAGTATTCACGGAGTAACATGGCTTTTGGCCACGCTCTGGTAAAAGTCTTATTTTTGGCTGAGCTGTTTACATTAACCTCAAACATCTGCACTTTAGTATCAGTGTTGGCATGAATAAAAACTTGCCTCCAGCTGCCAACTTGTGCTGAATATTGATGACAATGTAATGGAGGGGAAAGAATAGCTGATCCCTATAGACTTAATATTCAAGTAGTTTATCGAGATGTATCTGTCATGCTCTTGCCTGTATTTAAACCATACAGGGGACTGTGTTGGTGGAAACGTGTTGAAAATACAAATGAGACAAGTATTGAACTTAAAGCAACATTTACCTTTCTGGAAATTCTATGCTTTTCTTTGTTAAGGTTAAGATTACACCTGTAGAAATCCGCTCACTGAGTAGTGAGGGACTGCTGTGTCCTTGTGTTCACTGAGACATGGATGAATGGTAACAGATGGGGCTAACACTACATAGAGCAGACAGGAGGCTGCATCATCTGGGTTTTTGAGTTTTGAGTTTGAGTTTTGACTGTGAAATGTTGACCCTTTTCATCTTACTATTGCACTATATGTTCTCTCTTATATGTTGCACAAATTGTTTTTAATTTTTTTTTTTAATTTTTATTTTTTTTTTGCTTGGGGTATGCCAAAAGTCATTTCGTTTTTGTGCTGCGCATAAAAATGATGAATAAAGAAGTTAAGTTCATAAAGTTATATATGATATAACATTATGAACTGAACTGAACTTCTTTGTCATTCTTATGACACAGCATCAAGTTGCTAATGGCTAACGTTAGCCTACTGTAGCGTAGCCTCTGAAACATTAACGTTATCTTCCTTGTGCGTTTCCGCCTACCAGTAACCTTAATGCTACTATCTAACGTTAGCACTGTAACCTTATTCTAAAACTCATCAGTCATCACTGACTCCGGTTGAGTTTTAAAACTCCGGGGTTGCGTTTGACTGTCTTGGTTGTTACGTTACACTCGCTCTCCTCCTCCGTGTATCTACCGTTACCATGCCGACGCCTACGTCCATCATAGACATAATGAGGACATAATGGAGGAGGGGGGAGTACGTAGGTCGTTGGAGGGAGGTGGAGTTGCAGGAGGAGGGGGATGGGACTTTGGAGGGAGGCAGGAGTTGTGGATATTTACATTTTTTCTAAGTGCTGTGTGAAATGCAAGAAAGGTAAGAGTAGCTTTAACTACAAGTCCGAGGTACTTTACTTGAGTATTTCCATTTAATGCTACGTTATACACTCTGGAGGCAAATATTGTAATGTTTACTGCACTGCATTTATTTTCTAACTTACGGGGCCTGTTTTTTTTTTTTTTTAAATCTTGGCGATGAGACTACTTTTGTGATTAGATTTGTTTCACAAATTATGCCAGTTTCATCCTTAGATTGTGACACATTCAAAACCAGTTAAATATTTAGAAACATTTACACCATGTAGGCTTTATACACCCTGCACACTGGTTTATTTCCAAATAATAAATATAAAAATGTATAGTAAATGGCATAAAATTAGAAATATTAGCTATTTCATTTTGCTTTTTATGTTGTATTTTCTTGGAAATGATCCAGATCCGGCAGACACTGATCCATCCCTCTGCGCCTATGGCAGACACGATACTATATTTATCTCACTCTGACAGTCTCTGTGCTTTTCTCGCTGGTTGACCTTTTCACACACATACAGTACATTAAACAAAACACTAATTAAGAACCTGAGAACTTGCCAATCAATAGGTCCTTCACAGTGATGTGCAGGTCGGGTGGTTTGGGTGAGCTTGGTAGAAATTTTGGGCCATTAAGTGACAAAGCAGCGTTGCCATGTCATCACAGAGAAAAGGACATTACTATTTCAGGAATATGAGGTTTACACTTTCAGTGTGAAAAGACAGAAACTGGGATGCACTCTGATGGAAAACTCCAGCAGACACAAATGTGAAGGAGCCTTTTAAGGTGTGAAAAATATCAGAATCAGGTCTGTTGTGAAAGTAGATCTACAATAGTTATACAAAGCTCTCATATTTCCAACTAGATGAGACAGTGTATTATCTCTATTCAACAACTCTCTCTACCTCCACTCTGTTTGCAGCTTTTAAGGCTTTTTTTGTGGCTGAATATAATGTGTGGCTTCTTAAAATATGAATGAGGATAGTGATAGTGAGATACTGGCTACAGTTGCATTTGTAGTAGACATGAAACAGCCAAAAACAAAAATGTAACGAGCATCAGATGGACTGTATTCATAATAAATACGCCACAGTGACACAAGTATGCAGTGCCAATTAATCAGTCAGTATAGCCCTTTTTAGATAGGAGCTGTGCAAATTTGCAGGAAAGCCCAATCAGTCTTTTTTCAGCATTGGCAGTATAAAAACAAAATCAGGGAGTGCAGCAAAATGCCGCCTGCCTACTTTTATACAGAATGTGCCTTTTTCGGGGCAATGGGGGGCGTGAGCAAGTAACAAAACGTGTAGCTCAGCGTGTGACGTAAACAGTGATGTTGGAGGGAAGCTGCGGATGGTCAGTCCTTTGATTCTCTCGTAAGGCGGCCCGTTCTTGACCGTCCCCGTCATCTGACGGTTAATGGCCTCTTTGTTTGCGAGGGCATGGAAAATTTGGTAGTGTAAAAGGGGCTTAAGAATGTGTGTGGGTGGGTGGGGCAGCACCTACAGCAAGGAGTGGCAGCCCACTGTGAGGACAGAAACAGAAGGCTCAGCACGCCGTCTGAGGTCACTTTGACTTGACCAGTGGACTTCACTGCAAGGTGACTGGCTGTAGAAACAGGTGACGTGCTTTATGTTCTCAAACCAGCCACCGGTCATTTGAGCTGAGTTGCCGGTGACACCATCAGCCACCTTGAGTCGAGCTCAGATGGCCAGTTCACACCACTGCAATGTTCCTCTGCAACGATCTAAAACAGTTTTATGTCGCTGAACTAGGCTTAAGAGCACCCATAGAGGGAGTCTGAGACCTTAGAAGCCAACAACTGCTTCACTGTAAATGTTGTGCATAAAGGACATGAACTATTGACACTTTAGATTTAAAAAACGAACTGGGATCAAAGTACAAGTTTGTGGTAACAACACTAACAGGACATAAAGTCACCCCGTGCGAACCTCCCCGACTGCAGTGATTTATGGTGTGAAGGATAAATGTCATGCAGCACACATTTGACAGAGATCAGCAACGACAGTATGTGACAAGTGACATCATTCATTCTGTGCCCCACTGCTTTTTATTAAACCTACAGGTCGTACCAATACAGCACCCACTGAAATGAACCTGAGTATATCATTTAGCGCGAGAATATACTGTAGGAAATATTACATTTGTAGAATTTGCTTTTATCACTGACACTTGGAAGCTCTCTGATGTGTGGGAGGCAGCTGAAGAGCATCTACTAGGAAATTAATCATGGGAAAATAAGCACTTAAGTGGTGGTTGCTGTGGCTTTAGTTTCCCATTATTGGTTTTATTGAATGCTCGCAGCAATGTAGAGGACAGTTTGAAGAAGAGGATAAATACATCTAGAAGGCGTGAGAACAGTAAGGTACAGTCATAATTTGGCTTCATAACAGAATATTCAATAACATACAGCCCACATGGGCGCGTCCCTGGATGGATTTGATTTCAATTGTTGACCTTTTCCTCTTGTTAACTTCTGGTTAAGATTATTTTGTGTTGCATGTCCTTTGCTCTTTTCCAGTTTATGGATAGAATTACTGTAATTTCCTCAGCTTCACTATTCCTGGCTGTGCCTCTCCAAACACTGATTGAATTATCAACATGAGCACTTGCAGAGATATCATGTTTAACGGCACCATTTTTGTGTTTCACAGTAAATGTTTGGGATGACCCTGAACAGTGCTGCAGTTTTCACTTTTTTTCATCATCCACTATCAGTTTAACTAAAATTAATTAGCAGCACCTGGCGGCCCAGGTGCAAAACAGCTGCTGATTAGACGGCTGGAAGGAAACCGACAGGACATTCGATAATGAGGACCAGAACTGAGATCTAACAAGGCTTGTTACACAGCTCTCAGTGTGCCATTTCTCATTTTTCCCAATTTCCAAGGCTGCAGTCGACAATATTACTAAAATGATCTGATAGTGGTCATTATGGTCAGTGTCATATGAATCTATTTCTTTTATTTGCTTATTAAAAATTATAACTGCTGAGCTTACAACAGTCAGTTTAGCCTTTCCCTGACTAAAAGATCACTGAGTCATGACAGTAAAATGCAGAGATGTGGAACCACCTACATTGTCATCCAGGTCTTCGTCGCTGTCGTCGTCGCTGACCACCGGCTTGGCCTTGCCTCGGCTTTGCCTCTTCTTGCCTTTGTCGTGGCTGCGCGCCTCCTTACTCAGCTTGATCTTAACCCGCACAGACTTGGCTGAGTGAATCAAGCACAAGGAGGAAAGTAGGACTGATTTAGAGTCCTTCACATAACTGGTTTTATCATCATTCGCTTAGTCAGACATTAAATGAATGTGTGTGTGTGTGTGTGTGTGTGTGTGTGTGTGTGTGTGTGTGAGTATGCAAATTAAAGGTGGCAATCATTTGCATTTTCATTTCATCCAATCATGGTTACTGGAAATCCCCGATAAGCAATCTGATCACTAGGGGCTGTGGGGAGTTATGTCACAGCATGCCAGTAAAATGCCAGGACAGATGACTCTGTGTGTCAAATGAAAATTTAACATTGCGTGTTTGGGGATATTATTGTGAACATTTTATTTAAAATATTAAATAAATCATATTCAAAAAGTTAACTTCTCTGATGAGATGCTGGGTGTCAATACATGAAAAGAGAGGGCAAACTGATTGTTATAATTAATTTATAAAGTACTTTGCACTGTGTAACAGGGCCCAGCAGGCGCACGTGCTGCTCTACCAGAAACATTTATAAATGCACAGTAGGGGACAGATTCTAGAGATTATTTTAATAATATCTTTGCTGTTACTGACAGTTAGTTACTTAACCCTTTAAATATGGACATCCCGCGGACAGCGGACAGGATTCTGTGTAAATCGATGTAAAAAAGAACCAAGATAGCAGAGCATTCAGTCTTTTTGCAGCAGAAAGCTAAGCCTTCCCTGCTTTATGTTACCTTAAGTGCATTGCGAACATAGTATTTCACAGTAATAATCGTAATTTTCCCCTAAAGGCCACTGGAGATCATTGTTTGCATAATCCTGTGTATGTGGATCTAAAAAAAGAACCCTAGTAACTAGAACATTCATTCTCTTTGCAGCAGAGGGCTAAAGCTGAAAATACTCCAGTGCCACGGGTTGTATTTGTTTTAAAAGTCCAACACGGGACAGGAGTTGAAAATTAGCTGTAGCTATAACTCTATACGCAGCACATCAGGTCCATGCTTTGTAATGAATCTATGTTAACTGCATTGTCCCCGTTAAATAAACAAAAAATTCAAAATTTAAATTCAAGCAAAGGAGTCGAACTGCCACGGGAGCAGAGAAGAAGAACTGCCACAGGACCGTGGTGTGAAGTGCTGTGGAGTGGCGCGTCCAGCTGCCACTGGTGTGGAATTGTACATTGAAAATAAAGGGGCATATTATTTGACGGATGCCGTTCAGCGCCAGTGTGTTTCGGCCTTTAAGGCTTATGTCTTCATGATGTCATTGCACTATGTATTTGTGGTGCAAAACTGTATGATAGTGCCAGAGAAATTAATAATGAATCCATCACAACGCCTTCGCACTCTGCTCATTAATAATGAGACTATCTCAAAAACTAAATAATTCACAAGGTTCAAATAACTTATGGAGTGTTACGAAATATTTTGTTTATGTTTCTAGGTTTCTTTTTGGATCAATAGATTTTGTGTTTTTATTTTGTAAAATCTGATGAGAAAATGTTTGTTTTTTAGTTCAATACGTTCATACTTACTATGGAAGCATTTGAAGATACTCCAGGACATCACAAGAAGCAAAAACACCAATGTGGGCACTGGCAGTACATTTCAGTTAAAATTGCCTTAATATTGGTGTAGGAAAAAACAGTCTTTACTGTATGATGCAATCGCCAATAGACACAGGCCTAATGTCCTAGAAAAGGTGTGTTTTACCCTCAGCCTCTGATTCATCCTCGTCATCCTCATCCTCATCACTGTCATCATCACTGTCGTCATCCTTGGCAATCTTCTGCCTGGCACTCTTGAACACGGACTGAAGGACAATGGAGTCCTCATATATCTGCAGGGAGATAAAAAAACAAGACTGAATGAAACAAACAGTTCCTCGAAAAGCATGAATGAAATACTGGGAATATAAGAAAAGCCTGCTGGGCAAAAGGTGGATGTTGGGGGGGATAATGGAAGGAGGGGAGGCAGAGAGGAATGGGAACAGAATAAAACCAGCAGGCATGGTGCTAAAATAAGAGTAAATTGCTTTTTATTACTAATTGATACGTACTTTTTAACTACAGGCAATGAAACAAAGCTCTGTCCAGAAAATTAGGATTCTTTTTTGCCTCTGTCTCTTCGGGCAGTTATAATGCTTTGCAGGCGGACACCTTTTAATAAACATAAGAATTAAAAAGAAAAGAAAAGCCTCAAGGATGAAGCTAAGCCCCCCAAAACATTTCAAAAGAAAACAGCGAAGGAAGAAGGCTTCTCATAAATTGTTTGAGCACAACTTGAGAGTGAAGCCCTGCAGACGACTGGCTCTCCATTACACAGGGTTTAACACCACACAGAGAAAAACAGAGGATTAATTAGAGGACGGGTTTCTGACCTGGGATCCCTCCAGGTTGAAGGTCTGGGCGTTGTGACAAAGCAGCATCACATCCCTCTCCAGGTCTCCCACCCTCTGTATTTATGGCTCCTCACACGATCCTGTTGATGCAGAAAACAGCTTGATTCACTCTCATCTCTCAGCTTCTGTGAGCCTTCAACTGATGAGATATTCAATGTGTTTCTTTACTTTTTCAAGACTCACAAATGGTGTAAATCTTTCTAAAGGACACTTGTAATGAAGTTGATTAGGGCTGCAGCTAACAGTTACTGTTGCCAGCGGTTTAGTCTGCTGATAATGTTCTTGAGTAATCAGTAAAAATGTCAGACAATAGTAAAAGAAATAGCTGTCACAATTTCCAAAATCCCAAGATGACATATTAAAATTGCTTGTTTTGTTCTGAGCTCAAACCCTCAAAATTATTTATGAGTTTCCAAAACCAAAAAAAAAAAAAAAAAAAAAAAAAAAAAAAAAAAGAATTTAAATGTAAAATAACTGAAAAATAATAGCTGCCAATAAATTTTCTGACAATCACCTACTTCTCAGCATACTAAAGATGCTATTCATCTTTTAAATCTTCGTCTCAGACAATTTATTATATATTTTATCAATAAAATAACACTTACTATCAGGGCTGTCTGCTGTTTATTCTGCATCTTTTGTTTCTGCCCTTTGGCCCCACTTATCATAATCATTACAATCCCATCTTTCAGTCACATTAACAGCCAAGTCATGAGTGAACACACCTTGATCTTTTTGAAGTCCACAGGTTTCCTGATCAGCTCGTAATATTCCGGGAGCTCCTTCCTGGATGGTAACTGGACGAACACCTCGCTTAGTTGTCTTCCCGACCTGGTAACAAGAAATAATTTCACATCATTACTGAATTCGCACTCGACCCTGTTTACAAGCAAATCATGACTTAAAACTGCTTTTTAACTTCCCAGAAAGTTTGGTGTCAAATTTTCTTTATATTAACAATTATGTATTCAGAGGCAGGCCTTATGAATATAAAAAAAATATCAGCTGCCTCAATTTGAATCTAAAACAAAGGAAAATATTTCTACTATACTACAATCAGGGGCGATTGCTCTGAGACAACAAGGGAGGCTGAGCTTCCCCTAAAATTTGATAGAGGAAATGGTCAAATATGCACTATTGAATTTACATTAAAATTAAAATTTACATGGCATAAAACGTGTGCTAGGATCATGATTATGATGTTTAAACGTCAGCTGTCTATCACCAGTTTTCAAATGTGATACATTCTCGTGTCAGCACGGTGGACGTGGAGCCTCCAAGCATTTCTATGAGACAGCGCTGAGCAGGTTTTTTCATGCAGCAAAGTGAGACGGTCATTGGATAAATGCGACAAAATCGTCACTTCCAGGGAGGCTCAGATATTTGTGAGTGGAGTCTTCTGACAGAGTGCCGTCCAGAGTTCCTTATTTCCATAAGCCATATAACTCATTTTCACCGTTAAATGCATCTGACAATCTTTGAGGTGTGTTTTGCTGTGGTTCAATGGCATGAGTGTGGTTGAAAAACAGCTTCACTTAAATGTTTCTGTTACAAGTTACTGCCTCGCAACAATATGAAATTTTATGATGTAAACTTAAAGTGAGCTTCCCCTGTTTAAAAGACCAGCAGCTGCCACTGACTACAATATAAGATCAAATTAAACTTTTATGGTGTTATTAAAAGACGTCTCCAACTTCTGAGCCTCAGCCACACCAAGAAAATACAGCAAAAGAATTTAAGTACGTCCTACATCAACAACTGAGATAAAAAAAAAAAAAATATACTATGAAATAAATACAATTAACGAGAAAGGCAAAAACTTTTATGGACAGTGGTGAGCACTGCTGTCGGCCACTGTGTCTTTATTTTTCAACAAGTTGAGAGGCAACAACTTCTGAAAGTTTCAAATTCTACACATAGCTGCTTTAAATGGCAAAAAAATCAAAAGCCGCTTTCACACTGCCTGTTCAGGTTGGGAATGTTGCTCTGTTATTCCACCATGCCATTCAGTACAAAACATATAAACACAGGATTGGGTGCAATGTCGTTCCACTGTTACACTGACAGCAGAGTAGTTAACAGCACTAAATTGACATCTCTGTAAAATGACACTAGACCCTGATGCTGTTGTGTTTAATGCCATGCCTCTATTGTTTCAGGGAAGCAGGCATGCTGTCTAAAATCACACACTAGGGCAACATTATGCCACTGCTGTTTGGTTCGGTGTGCATTTCCTTTATAGCAGTATTGTGTAATCAATAATTAGAAAGTGGGTAATGAGACTTGTGCAAAATCAATTACCAAAGTCTGCTGTCATCTCTTAAGAACGATCAGCTAAAGCTTTCTAATAACAGAAACACTCAGTAATACAAAGGAGGAATTACAATAATCCTTAAAAATTGTGAGTTTCCTGTAACTTTAAGTCCCAGAACTTTTCTTGGTGCACTAATTGCTATGTTGCCTCTTGAAGTGTGCCACATTATATCTACTTCTACATATATATGAATAATGCAGCACAATACATAATAAAGTGTTTATGCCTGGGCCAGGTTGGCTCTTTCAAAGTTAGCCAATGTAAACAACAAGCAACCAAACACACGGAAAGAATTGCAATATGGCAACAAGAGTGACGATAAGGTATGAATAAAATACACAAGCGCAGATAAGTCCCTTGGTTCTATCTATTTATTTTCCAGACACGTCGACACCAATTTGTAAGCTCCATACCCTGAATACTTAAAGGAGATTGCCAGCTGTCAATTGAGGGTAACTCAAAGTCAAAGAAGCAGAGCAGTTTTAAATCATAACTAAATTAATTTCATGCTGTCTTTTCAAGGTTCATCTGAGACAGTGTGTCAGTTCACAGCTGCAAAATCTAACTATCCTTGAGTCATTATCCTCCTGTTAGGCTGTCACAGAGCTAAAGATTGACAGAACGGTCTTTAACTGCAATTTTCTCCAAGAGGGAAATGGGAAAAAAGAGACAACTTAGTGAGGAGAAATGAGCCTTTGTGTATTCTACATCAAATTTCTTGTTTCAATAATACTAACTGCTGCTCATCTGCATTGCTTCCTCACACGAAATATTCTCTACGCTGACACAAATGTCTCACACACTCAAATTATTAATGTGTGACTACTTTATTAGGAGTTAAATCCTGCTTAAATAGACTTCTGACTGTTGTGTTTTGAGACTTAATTAGCATAAACAAGACAAGAAGACAGGAAACCTGGAGGCGACAGAAACAGGCCTCTGACTGGAAAGGAATTCAAATCCTCAGGCCTGCTGGGAAAAGCTGTGCAAGTCAATTGAATAAGAAATACTGTTCTCACACTCAACGACGGCAATGACAACAAATCCTACCTTAAATATGCAGTGATTAATTCATGACCACTAGAAGGCAATGTGTAGAGCTCCCAACATACAGGACATAAACTAAAAGCTACATGTTAAAGTGCATCGGTTTATCTTTGTGCACAAAAACCCCAAGACAAATTCCTTATATGATATGTGCAAACCCTCTCTGATTCTGATGCAAACTGATTCAATGTCTGTACACCTTCAATTTATTTATTTATTTATTTCTAAGAGGACGAGGATCAGGCATCCTAAAATGCAGGAGTGGAAATTCTTAAATTTGTCCCAGTTTAGTGAGGTGAGAGGAATGCCAGAGCAATGATTGAGATGCTCTGGGATGAACAACCATCAACTGGGAGAGGAAAGAATGTGACTTCTGGAATAGCAGGTAGAAATTTCCTGGAAAAAGCTTCGGCGTTGTATCAGCCAGCGCATATTTGAGTAACAGGAACACAGATGCACATGTTGTCTCGTATTACAGAGACGGACAGACACATGATTTTGCACACGGGCAAAAAAGAAAAAAATGCAGACACAACAGGACAGACCACACAAATACACTCACACACTAACTCTGAGGAGTGTTGAACTGAAAGAATCCCAAAGATGTTTATTAAGCTCAGCTGTTTCAAAGACATGACATCATGTCTGTTACCCCGCTGACCACGGAGATATCTGAACTTTCCACTGGATAATCAAAGCTTGGCCTATTTTCTACACTCTCACAAAAAGAGGTACTTTTTTGCCCACAGTTTACTGTACAAATGTCCAAATTAGACTTAACTCAGCTCATGAACTAATTCAGTTCCAGAGGAGACAACACTTGTCCATCACAGCAGAGACCCGCGAAGGCCCAATTAAACACAGTTGTCAGTAATAGGTAGCAGTAGCACCACCTTTTGGCTGGTCTCCACACAGTCTACACATCAATTTGACGGCTGATTTTGCTGTCACGCTCTCAGAGTCAAACTGAACACATTTACACTGACAGAGGAAGCAGAGAAGTTTGGGTTAGTCGCTCAGAGAGATGAAGGTATCATTGAGTCCTGAAAACACTAGTCTGGAATTGGTCATCATAACTCAGGCTTTATGGAGAATCAACACAAGACTGTGGAGGTCAGACAGAAGCAGTATGTTCTAAGTGAAATACCGAGTGGAGTTGCTTATCAATCCTAGCAGGAATTACTTAATTTATTAATGAAATTTAGAATCTTCATGATTTATTGCACCGTTACATGATGAAATGCAAAAATCTGAAACACATAATACTGTAAGGAAACGTACATATTCACATACACACACTGGCCTTGTGTAGACGGATCGCTTAGCCAGTCCTTTGCTTGCAGGCCGCTCATAAGATCAACATGAGGATTTATTAGATATATTAAAATAAAATTGATGTCATGAAGCAGAGGCTTGTGGCTTTTACTTTTTTTGTTTTATTCCAAAGTTCGAACCTTTGTCAGTTTGTTGTTGGAGCCGCTGACGACAGCTGCTGCTCAAACTGGACTAGATTTCAGTGAAAAGGGTTTTTTTATATATAGATAATAGCCTTTATTTTTACACTGCAGGATTTCCTGATCAGATTTCTTGGCAGAAGTGCTTAAAAAATAAAACATTTTATATACATTACAGTGCTCCAGTGTCCACAGGTTTACAAGTGAGGTGCTAACGAGGTGCTGACAACTTGTCTATTGCCACTGCTCACCCGTCTCTGTAGTTGATGACCGTATCGATGATGGCGTTCATTTGCTTGGTGAGTTTCGGGGGGTTGGGGGAGAGCTTCTCAGCTGGTGGACGCCCACGTTTCTTCTTGGCCTTGGAGCCTCCGTCGTCTCTGCTCGATGAGTCCTTGTCCTGACGTCTCTTGCGTTTGCGCTTCTTAAGCCGGATCTCCTCCTCCATCTCTTCCAGGTTTCCATCCTCGATAGCCTGGAGTCGAAAAGGACCAGAGCAAATAATACTCATTCACTTTGTCCTCATAAGATGACGATCAAAAGCCAAAAGCCACTGTAGTATCTTTAACTCTGACAATTAAGCTCTTGTAGATATGCTTCTTAGCATACCTATAATTTCCTCAGCAGCAGGTCTCTACACATTTTCTTCTTTTAATTAGAGCCTGTCTGAACTCCAGCTAATACTGCTAATATTGTCACCTGTCTCAAAGTTTCTCTGTCCTGATCTTGTTTTCCCTGAAACACCTGAACCACAGTCAATAAATAGATCTACCAGGGCCTCAGAGGTCTCTCCAGGGGAGAGTGTCACAGTGCATTTGGTGTGAGTCACTGGGCGCCTTTAGCATCGACAAAAACTTCTGCATTAATCCAGGCCAGATCTGCTGACTATGGATATTAATTTTGCTTGTTGTGTTAAGTTATTTACTCAATCTCAAAGTCATGCTGTCAATTTACATTACTGCAGAGTTTGAGTACCGTTTACTAAAAACTACACAGCCCAGCTGTTAAAAGAAATTACTGAGCCTTAAAAAGTAAACTAAATATTTGTGACTTGTGTTTTAAGATTTATGTCTTCAGTCAGAACAAATGAGCTTAGGGCTGCCAGCCACAGACAAGGGAGGGAAGTCAAAAGGTTTTGAGAGATGGACTAACACATTGTTGATTTTTGTCTTTCCATGGGACTAAAAGACAGAAAAATGAACAAGCTACTTGTGTGTTATGATACCCTGACTTATACTCCAGCAGACTGAAGATAAACAAAACACAAAAGGAAAAAGGTTCTTTGTTTCAGACAAAAGAAAGTGTTGCATGAATGGCAGTGTTGAATATAAACAACATGAGATTACATCTTCCACTGTACTGCCCACTGATTTAATGACAAACAAGTGTGGCATTCCGACAGGTGTGGAGATAAATCAAATCAATCAGTATATAACAAAAGGTAGGAAAAAACAAACTCTTTAAACAGCTCTTTGAAGCAAACGTGGTTTGTTTTTTCATAGCTATTAGGGTCAATAGATAATTACACAGTTGAATAAATACATATTGTGTTGTTAAACAATCCACAGCAGTTGCATTTATCAGTGTATTTATTTATCACTGAGAAAAAAAGATTAAATGTCATAGATTGATAGATATACTCAGACTTTACCCGCAGCCACTGCTTTTCAGTCAGTGTATCACTGTAGTCCACGTCCCGACGACAGCGCGATCCCCGTCCGAACATCTTCTCCTCCTCCTCTTCATACGTGAGCCGTTCGACCTCGGCTTCGTCTTTGATGATCCAGGAAGGCAACTCGTCCTCCTCCATGAGACGAGGCTTGCGCTTTGGGTTCCTGGCGTCCTCGCGGCGTCGGTCCATGTCCATGCGCTGACAGAGGACAAAAAAGACACATCAGCAGGTGGCGATATGATTCTTGGTTCCTTAATGTTATACCACATAACTATAAATGTAGCTTTAGATTCAATAATGCCAAATGCACTTTTGGATAAAGTCCATTTACAAATTACACACTTAGTGCCAGCCCTATCCTGTGGCTTGCTTCCAGATACAGGAATTATATTTGATATCTTGCATCCAGCCACTATGGAGTGAGCCAACACGAGCTGGATGAAACACAAAAGATGTGATGACACCACCAAGTACCAGTGAATCTTTAGGTTATGTAAGGCCACGTTTTTCAGTACAGCATCTGGCTCAGATCTATTCTGACTAACTGTGGGTATAAGCCTGTCATTGGCCATCAATTTCAGATGAATATAACAGCATGTCAAACACAGAGCTGTGTGGCGTGAAACTGTCAAGCGGTGTACTGTGAGTGACACAATGACTGTGGTCCTGTTTCCATGGCAAAAAGTATTCATTTACTATTCATGAAGACGTGTCAGGCTGGGAACAGCTGCTGCCAAATCCGAAGGTGCCTGAGCAAATGATGACATTTAACCTGCATAATGGTCTCATCATGATCGACAACCTATAATTATTTAGAGGGTAGATGTCTGAGAGCCAGCTGTCAGCTTGTCCTCTATAAGACCCGTAATTTCAAAGTTTTACTCTGTGTGATTTTCTTACCATAAAGAGCTCAAATTCATCTTCATTGCGGGCTATCATCTGGTTAAGAGTTTCATCGTCGGGTATCTCATCTTCCTCCTGGAGTTTTGAAAAACATCAAAAGACAGTCTTAGTTTTAAGTGTTTCAGCAAAACAGAAGCTACAAAACAAATCGGTCACATGCGGCACACACATTTGATCAAACGCCAATTAAATGGCTGAGACTGCATTACAGAAACATGATTATGTAAGTGATGAGGGTTAACTCGCTGATCGCATCTTTGGAGTTTACTTTGCACTAATTCAATCAAAAGCAGAGTGCATAATTTAACTAGAGGGGAAAATCTATTTAGAGCCTCGGACATTCGTCATATAAACATATCTTATCAGGCACAAACACCACATATAAATCTAAACACAAGTTACAAACTCACACCGCACCTCATTCTGCTCCTCGGTCTCTAGAATGGCCTGGAGGAAGGCACGGCGCTCGTGGCTCGAGGACTTCTGGTCAAACATGCCTGCCTGGATGACCTTCTGATCCACGTTGAGTTTGTATTTGGCGGCTGCCAAGATTTTCTCCTCCACGCTGTTGACGGTGCAGAGGCGAAGCACACGCACCTCGTTCTGCTGACCGATGCGATGAGCCCGGTCCTGAGCCTGAAGGTCCTGGAGTCAGCAGATAAAAGAGAAATATGAGATCATTTCAGCTGCCTCGACATAAAAGACAAAACATATAAACATCCTTAAATATCCCTTTAAATCTGCTTTTGTTTGTATCAACCAAGAGCTGCAAACTTTAGAAAGGCAGTGAACACGTTCCATGATCAAACTTTCAGACTGTGAGCACAAGCACTGTTTTCACAGGTTATAAACTGATGGACGTACCTGGTGTGGGTTCCAGTCACTGTCAAAGATGACGACAGTGTCAGCAGCCTGCAGGTTGAGGCCGAGGCCGCCGGCTCTGGTACTGAGCAGGAAGATGAAGTACTGAGATCCCTCTTCATTAAACTTCTTCAGCAGTGCTGCTCGGTCCTCAGATTTGGTGGTCCCTAAAAACACAAAGCACGGTCATTTTAAAACGGAGAGCCTGTCAGGTTCACTTTGTGTCCCCATGTCAGATATCACCTATAAACTGTGCCTCATCTCTGACCTATAAACTGTTTCAGAGGTGTCTGAAAAGGGCATGAAGCAGCTCTAATTAATTAGAGTTCAAAATGTGATAAAACCATACAACAAGCACTTTATACATGCTTCTAAACTAAAGAGGTCTTCAGCTGCAAATCTGAGACATGGCTAATAATTGTGTTTCTTTCTGAAAGTGCTGAGCGGATGGTGTAAAAACTGTTTATCAAAATGATTCCTTTCACTCATTTCTTTCTTTGGTTGCACACCAAAATAATAATTATGTGACTGAATTGATTTAAACTGTTCACTTCAAACCAAACATGTTTTTCTAACTGTGTGTCCTTTTACTTTCAGCATTTTATAAGCTGCTTTCAGAACCCTGAATTACAGCCAGAAACACACATAACACACTAAACTGTGAGTTACTGCAGGTCGGTGTGAGGCTGGACTGTTTTCCCTGCTGGAGAGAAGACATCTGTCTCATCTGTCATTCACACACAGCAATTGAGGAGAAGTAAGTGAGAGATTACATTGCATATTTTATTTTAGAGGCTGACCAATTTATTTTGGCCGGTTAGTCATCAGCAGTAGGACGTATTACAAACTACTGTTATAGAATCTGCTTTTAAAAATCAGGTCACCCTTGTTTTCTTGTTTAAAAAAGAGCACCCCAAAGGCCTCTTTTTTCAGATCTAGTGGCTAATAGGATTGGCTTTGTTTGAGATGCTGAGCGCGGGTATCATGCTGAGCGTATATGAAGAGAATTCTCCATCACACCAGTGTGACTGTTTATAATTCCTTTAGTCAACATAAATCAGAAATGAGGAATGATCCTTTTCATACACCAAATACATAAAGGGATAAAAGGATTACACGGGTACCAAATCCGACTTTATCTCAAATCATGATCATGTGTATTGTTACAGCAACAAGTTGGGAAATAAAAGTTACATGTCTTTATGTAGTAGTTGTCTCCTTGATACACAGAATGTTGTGTGTTGATGCATTATGGCAAACATACTTTGGGTTTTATACACATGTCCTCCAATATTGTCTCACATGTGAGGAATTATATATTAAAAGGTGTCCTGTAATGGATGTAAATGGAGTTGCTTATTTGGGCTTGCTCTCTAAATGTCGCCTTTCTCTCTATATATATCCGTCGCTTCTTTTGGGCTTGTTTCCATAGCCCTGGTTGCTTGTTTCTCTCCCAAGATCTGGCAACAATGACAAGCCGGCAAGCAACAACAACAATGTGGCGTCCGCAGGATCACGGGGAGTGCATTGTGTTTGGACCGAGGCCCTGGAGGCAGATCTGATTCAACACTGGGAAGAATATCCATGCCTTTACGATGTGTCGTCTCCAAGTTTGGTGACATCGGCGAGGGCTCAGTGGAGAAATCTTGTGGTGTGCACACACAGGTCGTAACGCAGTTGGCGTTAAACACGTCGCCAGGTATGAACACTCAAAAGATTAGGATAGTCTCCGCGACACAAAATCAGGGTGAAAATTGTGTTATGTGAACTAGGCTTTAGGAAAGTTATCAGAGGACTCTGAGCAAGAAAGGGTCAGAAACTTTTACCTTAGTGAGGAGGTGTGGTTGACCCCGTTGCCAGGTGTGATGCTTTCTTTTAACAAGTGTGATTGATTTTCACAGACAAGCCCTACTGTGATTCTGCAAGGTGTAAATGAAATGAACCGTTGACTGTGAAAGTGTTGTGATTGTTAGTGTGATCACTCTGCTGATGGAAGATCGAGACAGACCCAAGTCATCACTGCTGCACTGATACATTTTTCCAGTTTTAAAAATATCTTAATACTGTTATCAGTTTATGTCTGGCATTATAGGGTTATTGTGCTGGGTGAGAAATGTCTAGTGTATCCCTAATGGGATCAACCACAAATATTTTTCCTGCACTATCTAGTCTGTAGCAATTCATTTACTCAATGTCATCCAACATTGGGATAATTTTTCTCCTACCTCTGTGTCTTTCTGACATTTTTCCTTTTGATTAAGAAACTCTGAAGCCTCTTAAAAGTACTCCTCCCTGCTCCTAATGGTTTTTCACCTTAGGAGCTCTTTTAAGGGCTGAGATGCTCTGTGAATAACTTATCTTTACAAGGACCGAGTCATGATTCTCAGAATTTTCTTAGAATTTCATCACTAGGACCAACATTGACCAACTTGATATCTCTTTATTTTAGATATCAAGTCATGGATGGCAGAGAATTTCCTACAGCTCAACCAGGACAAAACAGAGGTTTTAGTTATAGGTCCTGAAGGCCAGAGAGAGAAACTTTTACCAAACCTACAAGATTTTAAACCCGCACAATATATAAAGAACCTGGGCGTTATTTTTGACTCTGAGCTAACTTTTACTCCACACATAAAAAATATTACAAAGATAGGTTTTTACCATCTTAAGAATATAGCCAGAGTCCGCCCGTTTCTCTCTCAGGCCAGCACGGAGGTGCTGATGCATGCTTTTATCTCCTGTAGATTAGATTATTGTAATGCCCTGCTCTCTGGTCTTCCCAAAAAAAGTATTAATAATCTACAAATTTTACAAAACTCAGCCGCACGCGTGCTGACGAGGACCAGAGGGCGGGAGCACATTACACCAGTTTTACAATCGCTGCATTGGCTCCCTGTCCGCTTCAGGATCGATTTTAAGATTCTTTTATTAGTTTTTAAATGTTTAACGGTCTCGGACCATCTTATCTATCTGACCTGCTTTTATCATCAACCCTCGCGGACCCTGAGGTCCTCTGGCACCGGCCTGTTAACCATACCACGAGTTAAAACAAAAACCCACGGTGAGGCTGCATTCAGCCATTATGGCCCTTATCTGTGGAACAGCCTCCCAGAGAACCTCAGGGCCGCAGAGACTGTTGATATTTTTAAAAGGAAGCTCAAAACTCACCTTTTTAACTTGGCTTTTAACTGATTTCTTTTACTCTCTTATCTCCCTTATTTTATTACTTTTATCCCTTTAATCATTTTTATTTTATTTTATTTATTATTATTTATTCTATTTTATGTCTTGTGCATTTATTACTTTTAAATTTTCTAAACCCTAACATTTTTATACATTTTATCATTATTGCCTGTTTTTATTCCACTGTCTTTAATCTTTAAGTTTTTAGCTCCAGTGTTTCCTCATGGGGGCCCTCCACACTGGGAGTTGTGTCTGGTCTGCCCACGGGGGCGTCGCCCTGGGATCCCTCAGACCCGGGGGACTGGGGCGGCTCTGCAGTTGGTGTGGTGTCTGCCCTGGTCTGTCTGGTTGAGGGGGGGGTCTCTGTGGCGGTGCTCCCTGTGGCTGTGGACTGTGGTGCCTCTCGGTGTGGATGGCCCTCATGGGTGGCTTCTCTCTCCTGGATCCTCAGTGCCAAGCCATGTTACCAGTCTGCTTACTGTATGTGTGACCGTGGGCGTGTGTGCAGATGTTTGTGAGTGTGAGTGAGAGTGTGGGCGGGTGTGTGGGTGTGTGTGTGTGTGTGTGTGAAGGGGGGGGGGGGGGGGGGGGGTTATGTGGGGATGGGAGGGACGGGCTTTCACTTTTTATTGTTGTATGTTTCATTATTTTATTATGTTTTATCTTGTGAAGCACTTTGAGTTGCATTTTTTATGTATGAAAAGCGCTATATAAATAAAGTTTTGATTTGATTTGATTTGAACACTGCATAAACACAAGAGGCGGCGTGATCTTACCATCCAGACGTAAATACTGGAAGTTGCGGTAGCTGAAGTAGTCCTCCATGATTGTCATCAGGCTGGTCATTTGGCAGAACAGCAGGACTCGGTGGCCGGTGGCCTGCAGCTTCGGCAGGATGCGATCCAGGAGCTCAAACTTCCCAGAAGCTCGATACAGATCAAGCCTGAGTGGAGGTAATGAGGCAAAACATGTAACATAAGTCATCATTACCCAAATATTGACTATCAAAGATAGCAGTTGATGTTCTAAATTGGCCAATGATTCCCTAAACTGCCCACTGAAACCACAGTTGACTTCTTTGTTTGGTTCTGTGGGGCTGTACTTTGTCACAGCTGTGCTTTGAGTTTAGCGCTCAAATCAACATGCTAACACGCTCACAGTGAAAATAACTGATTTAAAATTGCACTCTTATCATCAGACTTGTGGTTGACTGTATTTTAAAAGAATCAAGTTATGCAGCAAACACAGAGAAATTATCTTTGTTATTCCATGAATTCATCCTTAATCATCACATGAAGTCATACAAGGTATGACTCCAGTGAAATGCGATCCTGTCAGCTGCTTTAATTTGTGCGTTGCAAGTTATTCCTTTTTTGCCTCTTCTAACATTGCTGGCTGCTGCTTCATAACTGTCCATATTTCCAGATGGTTCTGGTAATCCATGGTTTCTGGTTGTGGAATGATTTAAATGTAGCTTTGGGTACAAGCTCAGTAAGTTCATTGATGTCATCTGTGACGCTGATGGTCGTGTCCTGAGAGCAAATCTGATTGGCTCCATCTCTTGAATCACTGGTGGCACATGTCATAGTTTATTGAAATACCTTGACCTCAACAAGATGGCCAGATGGTCACCTTTCCCAAACACAGGCAGCGTTGCTCTACAGCCGCCTCTGAACGACGTTAAGCAGTGTTAGTGTTCATTCCTCTTTCAGCGCAGGGTGAGCAGAAACAGAGCAGCACCTCATGCTCCTTGTGTCACACCAGTCCCTATCTACTATAAAACTCATGTCTCCTCTCCTTCTCTCACCAGAGTCCTCTGCTCTGTTGGATCCGCATAAAGACAAGAGTCACTTCGTCACTGAATGCCGTCTGCTGTTCCAGGATTTAGCCATGTTTTGGTGAAACAAAGGATAGCACAGTTCCTGATGTCCCATCTTAAACTGATGAAGGCCTGAAGGTCTTCTCACTAATTATGTAATGCTTTACAGTGGCTAGCAGGATTGTGGCCTATGTTTGATTCCTCTACACATGCCATGGTGCCTCCTATGTAGATATGGATGTAGAGATGGACACAGAAGTGGTCATACTGTCAGGATGGTGGCTGGTGCCCATCTTTTCCAGCCTTTCCTCGATATTTACCGGTGTCTACAATTGAAAAACTCAAACTGGCCAACTAGCAGAGTCGCAGGAGAGGCGGGTTTATAGACAGGTGAGGCAATTTTATCATCCCGATGAGCTACCCGCAGCCACACACCACCATCATCCAAAACCAACCACAAAAAACACCGCTGACACTTGCAAAATGGATATAAGACCATAAAATTAGCAAAAATTTAGCAGAGCTGATGGAGAAGGGACCGTCAAAGTCCACGCCTACGTCACAATTCTAATGCCAACAGCTCGCTCAGAGTCTACTGGTTCGTACTAAAACCTCAAGAATATTACAGTGAAGTGATAATGGAAGTATAATTTGTGACAGGACTGGAACACTTTATGTTATGTTCTGTGAATAGTTGCTGTCTGCTGCCAGGTACCAATAAGTACTGTAGAGATGTAGCACTCATCTGACACTTCAATGTCGCATTAGCTGTTAAATGTCAGAGCTGTTTCACTGGACTTTAGACAAAGTCAAAAAGGAAAACCTTGACGTAGATGCTGCACATTATGTTATATATGCAACTGTGTACATTTCAGAAAAGAAAAACACAAATAGATGTGTGAGGAAGACAAGCTTGTCTTGATGACTCATCTCGTCTTGACGTCAGAAAAATTCAAGAAAATCAAATATAAATGACAGCCATGACTTGGGCTGTTAAAACCAGTTGGCTTTTCTCTATTCAATCATCATATGGTCCGACATGGGTGGCTTTTACTTTTATTAAATAAATTTGTAAGATCCGACCATCTATCTGCTCTCTCCTATTTTGCATTTACAAACTTTAAATAACTGGTTAACTACACGCTGTAATGTAGTTATAAGCAGACATAAGTGTTTGTTAATGTCATCCTAAACAACTATAACTCCTTCTGTTGGCACCCATTAGTGAGGGCTGGTTGTAAACCATAAAACATGGCTGTAATAGAATAAAACATGTCTTCACAGGAGTTGGATCTGATTAAGTTATAATTGTTGACAAATACTGAACATTAATAAACACTTTAAAGGTGCTTATATAGTATTTATAAACTAGCAAAATCGTTATGGGGCTTATACATGCCTCAGGGCCCAGGGGGATTAATAAAGTATATAAAATTATAATTAAATTACATTGGGGAAGAAGTGTTACCATTTCACTCTATAACCAAGCTTTTAAAGATCATACACATAACACATCTGT
This sequence comes from Epinephelus cyanopodus, assembly GCA_026686955.1. NCBI lineage: Eukaryota > Metazoa > Chordata > Actinopteri > Perciformes > Serranidae > Epinephelus > Epinephelus cyanopodus. The sequence continues at coordinate 37,881,710 of CM048921.1, read as the reverse complement.
GACAATGATCCTCAGTATTCGTGTGTACACATATTCTGATCCAGTATCAATTTGGTATCTGCATTCTTAACACTTTCTGGCATTGGATGAAAGAAATACAGTAAAATGGGTGTTTTTGTCGACTTTACCCTGATGAAGCCGTTTGGAAAGCCCAAGTGCTCAGCAAAGGATTCCTAAAACACAGAGCATTTACTGGTTTAAATAAAGAGAGACTCATCAAACTAACACCTTCATTTAATTTGTCTGTCCAGGGGATAAACTCCCGAACAAGTCCCTGAGTCTTATTAAAAATGAAAGGTCAGGAACTTGTTAAGGCAGAGTGATTACAAGGTTCCTCTAAAATCAAATCTGTTGTAACCCTGAAGATAACAACAGTTCACTGCTTGGAAAGAGTTTCAACAGGCTGATCTATAAATTAGATTGTAGTGTAATGACCTTAACCAGCCGAAGAAGAAAAACAAATTTGAGACATCATCCCAGATGTCTACTGATACTGTTACCGCAGGAACAATAGATTTGGTTTTTAAAAAAAGAGAGATTTGGATTAAATAATATCAAAAACGTTTCTTTTTCTATTGAAGGTAATAAATATGCAATTAGCTGATAATTCCAGTAGGTAAATGACAAAGACATGCATAAGTGTTCCAATCGTCAACACTACGTATCCGTCAGCAACTGCAAGTCCCACATCATCCCAGTCACCCACGGTGCCCCTCAAGGCTTGATGCTTGGCCCCCTTGGAAATATCATATGCCGCCACAGACTACACTTCCACTGTTACGCTGCTAAACATCTCCACCAAATCCATCACCCCAGTCATTCTTTCCACCATCACAAACTGCCTGACTCACATCAAATCCTGGATGGACAACAACTTCCTGAAACTAAACAGCAATAGAACAGAACTCATCATTACTGGACCTAAAGCTCTCCTACCTTCTCCTCAGGACTTTTCCCTCCACATCGACAGTCACAATGTCACTTCCTCCTCCTCAGTTCGAAACCTCGGTATCATAATTGACCCCACCATTCTCTATGGTCTTCCCTCTACTAGCCTTCAAAAACTGCAACACTGGCATTTCCCTAGTTTCTAAAAGTCATTTTTAATTTTTTATTATCATTGTTATTTTCCAGCACTGTAAAGCGTCTTTAAGTGTCCTGAAAAGCACTATATATAAATCTGATGTATTATAATTATTACTATTATTATTATTATAAGTGGACCAGTGTCGCATTGTCCAGTGTCAGTTTTCACAGGCTTCTAACAGCCAGTATCAGTGACGTTAGGCGCACTCACCTCAATGTGCTGGAACATGTATGGGTGGTTGCAGATCTTCTTCAGCTGCATGATGGTGTTCATTAGGGTCTTCGCTCCTCCTTTGCCCTGGGGAAAATTGTAACATGAATAAAAGATGTTTAATGCGAGATCAAAACAATAATACTTGTCTTCATGTGAGTGTGATCGTCCCCTTGTTCACTTAATCTGTTTTGTATCTTTTTAATGTTACAGGTTTAGCTGGAGCACCTGGGCCCGGTGCTTTCACACTATAAAACCCCCACCTCCCTGCTGAGACTCTCTCTTCCCTTCGTTGCATTGTTTGTTGTTTTCACCATCAAACACCTCACACGTTCATCTATTCATGTAAATAAATGGCTTATTATTTTGCCTTCAGCCTCCCTTTTGTCAAGACATCAGAGCCAGGCCATGACAGTGAGTTTAAACCTGTAGTAACTGATTTTTTTGGCCACTTGGTGGCAGCAGGTGCAAGTTGTGAACAACGCCCTGACTTATTTGCAAACAGTTGTTTATTTACAAATCCAGCAGTTACAGGAAACATTATCATTCTTTCCATGTTGTGTTTGTGTCCACCTGACGAATTTAAAGCCTATGTTCATTCTCCTTTAGCTCTGATTTTGGTCTCTACCAACTCCTAAGAAACCCCTTTAGCTACTTAACACTCAATTGTGCTCACCAGGTTGTGTAGAGTGGATTTTTAGAGTCTTTCATCTGTAAACACCTGCCGGCTGCGGCTGAAAAAAACGCTGTGAGTGTGGTGAGAGTGAACCCAAACAGTGAAGTTGTGGTCCTGTGAGCTAAAAGTGACCTGAAACTCTTTAAGCTCTGTGAAGCCGAGTGGAGCTACAGATTCGACTGATAATTCTTTGTAGGTCCATCACTGCGAGTGACTAATTTCACACTGTCACTTTGTTTTCACCTTGTCATTTGATATGTTATGTTAAAAATAGACATTATAGCAGCTTCAATTATCCTTAACAGCACTGAAAACCTCAGAGGACTTCTTTCCATCACAAAGTGTTGTCAGGTAGTGTTGGTAATGTACTTTAAGAATCCTTCGAGAATCAGACAGTTAATATTATGTACTAACATAATATTAACTGTCTGATTCTTAAAGGATTTTGAGTTGTGTATTCCAATTTCTCTATAACCAGTGCAATCTGCACCCCTGGAGGTTAAGAAAACAGACTCTAAGAGCCAAGATGTAGCTTCAGAAGTTCAATGAAAGCTACAATATTCTCTTAGTCTTAAGCAAAAGCACAGAGAAACTGCAGCTCCAATTAAACAAACAAAATTCAGTAATCTTCTAATGTGAAACAGCAGGCAACTACAAACATCCCTGAGTTTTAAACTAAACAGCTCAGTTTGTCAGCTTGTCACACAGTGACAAAACAAAGCAGAGACGTACTGCGAATTCACAGGGGTCTCAGTATGTTTACCTTCTTGTCTTTCTCTGAGCCGTCAGTCAGGAGGATGCCTTTCTGCATGTGGCGATACAGAACCTTCTGTATGGCAGACATGTCACACTTTACGACGTACTCCACCTGTGTGAATGACAATGAAGACAATGTATCTGTGAAACAGTCTTTTTAGTGGCAAGGATGTTTGAGCTGAGTGTACTTTGATTCTTGACACTGAGGAAAACACAACAGTTAGTAGGAGAGGAAATATAAAGCCAGGGAAACGATGAAAAGTTACAGTACAATCTTGCCATAATACCCATAAGCACAATCTCTAAGGTGGAGGTTGGTCTGTGCAAGTCATTAAGTTATTTTTCAACAACCACGTCTCAAGAGCAAGTGCACACCGTTAAGAGCTCCTTAACCTCAACTGCCCGTAGTGTTGAGAATGAAATTGAATGGAAGTAACTGTGTGTATGTAACTGTCTACAAGCCGTGCTATATTTTAAAAATACACACATTGCCACTGCCCAGGCCTAAACTTTAGTGGGGGGGACATTACTAGTACTGTGCATAATTTCATCAATACCAGCAAATGAGCACTTACAATGCAGGAAAATCCTGCATACATTTATGGCAATGTCTAATAAATTTCAGTCACCGCTGCAGATCGTGGCATGACTGACTGGAAAGCTGCACCAGACAGGCAGACTTTAGCCATGGAAAACACACCTGGCACTCTATCTCCTCCCTACAAGGCTACAACCCTCCTCTGCTGTTGCAGCATCTCTTGCTGGCAAACACAGACAGGTTTTATGATGTCATTTTGAAGGCATGCAAGCAGGATGGAACATTGGTGGAACCCAAAAGGACTAGCACAAACGGCAGTGCCAGTGACATCAATGTTAACAACATTAATCCTCAGGCTCCTCAGACAGGCAACACTAACAGGATACTACGGTGAAGTAACAGTCCAAAGACATGTTTCACACTAAGTGGCTCAGACTATATCCGTAGCTTGAACTTATCCACTGTGAAATGAGCTGCATGATCAGTAAAATGTGCCATGCTGCACCTTTCACCAGCCTATTGTACAAAGCTTCACCTCTAATTCCAGGTGGTATTTCTCATACAGCAGGGAAAGGGAAAGAATAGAGCAAGGAGGCAAGAGAGAGGAGGGGGCCACCAAAAGAAAGACAAAGGGCACTGATGCAGCTGAAAGAGAAGACCACTTCAGAGGAGGAGACAGAGACAAAAAATTATGACAATCTATATAGGTCAGAGACTTCGAAGATGGACGAAAAGTGCTGCCCTTTGTAATCCATTTTACTGGAAGGAAGTCAGCATAGGAAGGAAGTCAGCATAAGAAGTAAACTTCCAGGTGGACATCACTCCTAAAGCTCATTGTAAACCTAAAATATATCAGGCAAGGAGGGGGAGAGGAGGTTATGTTGAGAGAAACTGGCAGATCAGAATTAATGTGTTAGTTTAGCTGTCTTTTCATTTTCAACCACTTTTATACACTTAACAGTAAACACCAGTGTTCATGATAAAAGTACAGACTCAGAACCTGAAAATAATATGTCACTTTTTGTTCCCGAAGGCTCTCAAGATGCTTTTAGCCTCCCATGAGAGGGCAGGGGTCTCACATTAATCTAAGATCATTTCTCAGAGTATCTTTTTGTGCACTGCATTTAGGAAAGGCCTCTTCAGCTTAAGAGGTTTTAAAATTGTCCTGGTCTCAAGATACCTCTGGGAAACAGGAATGGCCACAGTAATTACGACGATGACCGACAAGGTTACACTTACCGTAAACCCTTTATTTCAGTTGACTACTTACAAATAAGTCTGCTGTTCGTCTAAATTAAGTTCATAGCAAGGCATTTATGTTGCCTTGTGAAATTAATTTGTAATTTGGCCACAGAGAACACTGGATTTTTATGAGGAAGGGATGCACATTAATTTCAGGCATTTGTGAAGCTCTGACACAGTGGCCTCATCAGTGTTCTTGATGAATACTTACAGATGGAAAATTGCTTGCTTCAGCAGTTACAGGGCTACAGCCTCTAATAACTGCTGAAGTGGAAGAATTAATTTCAAGGATGTCAAAGACTGTGCCAGCGCAGTTTTTATTTAAAGGGCCTGAAAATAAAAATGCTTATTTGGATCAGTCATAAGTGACCATGAAATAAACAAGGTAACGACCCACGCTGTTATCAAAACACATGGCTCCCTACCCTTTATATTTACTTTGGAATATACTAATTTAATTAGAGAAGTTCAGTCAAACGGTGTAGTGCAGCGTCTCTGCGTGTATGTAGCAAATAATCAAATCAAATACAGTTAATTAAAGTAGAACTGTTTGTTCTCACCTTCTCTGGCAGCTGAGACTCCACCTCTTTCTTCAGTCTGCGTAGCAGGAAGGGGCGGAGCACCTTATGCAAACGTCGGATAATCAGGATGGTCTCCTCCTCATTTAGGTCCACCTGAACATGACAGAAAGTATTCGTCATGATACATTACAGATGTTGTGTTACGGATACTGGGCAGCAGGATTCAGCGCCACAGTGACAAGACTACGACCTGCTGATGGCCACAGTTCAGCCTGTTGTAAAAATAGCAATACAGAAAGGTTATATTTCACATCGACAATTTGTGTGACTGTCTGAATCCTCTTGTTTACCTGAGACTGTTTTTTTTCTGAGGGCAAGGTGTGTTTGTTGTGGCCAGTGGTGAGCCTAGCTGTCACCTTATGGGTACTTTGTGGAGTTTTTGACCATAGGTAGTAATACAGAGCAATGTTTTTATAAGTGTGCGTCTGTTGTGTTTGGATTGTTTAGTGCACAGAACGCACACGATGTGAGGGCAGCACAAAATACAGTCCTGCCGCAGTTGACAGGCTGTTCCATGAAAGGACAGTAAATGATGATATTGTGCAAAAGTTTAAAGACTGCAAGCACGGATGTAAACATTGCATTATCTAAGTATCTAAAAAACTACTTTGCAAATGATCCATGAAGAGGAAATGCATTAAACATGCTGAAAAACAGCTTTTGTGTGTCCATTATTGTGTATGTGGTGTGTTGTGACTGCTCTGCGTGTACATCTGTGGTGTGACGAGCAGAGTAGGGGTGATTTGCCCCGCTTAACTCTGTGGGCAGAGCCAAGCGCTGTGGACCACTGCTTGAACTGAGAGATGGACCAAAAACCAATTTGCTTTCGTTTCTGAATTTCCAGAACTGTACAAAACAAACTGGCTTCATACCAAGACCAGTCAAAGTTGGCGAAACATCAACATGCAGATGCAGCTACCAGACTTGTGAAAAAAGACACTGACTCTCTGAAGCACAGCCAATTTTCAAAGTGGTTAACACAGCGTTCACCAACGCAGGACGTGCAGCCTAAGACCCTAGTTTTTACGCTGTAATGTGAATACACCTTACAAACTCACAATGCATTTTGCTAAATAACATGAAAGTAAACACAGCTGTTTGTTCACAAAACAACTCCACAAGGGCACCTTTAATATGAATCTTACTGGTGAAAATGAGAGTCACAGAAACAATGATGGAGAAAAAGTTTTCGTGATGATTAAGTTTTATACACTTTGTTTCACCTGCTTGCTATCCAGAAATAACCATTTATAGTTATTTTCTTCCCTTGCAAAGTGGCCTGCCAGTTAGAGCCAACCCTGAAACTAATTTGCAAACTGAGTTCAACCAGCAGGTTGAATTTTAAGAGGTTATGGAAAGTTATGGTTTCAAACACGAGCATTCATATTTCTATCACAGCAAATTGGGTGTCTCGGTTTCCCCTAGCCTCGGGCAGACTCCATTTGAGGCTGGACAGTTCAACCTACTGTGACCTTTTTTGAGCAAAGAGAGCAGTGCTGTCATAACTTGTGGAAAAACATAAGAAAAAAGTTTCACATCGCACCTCTGAGGCTCTTATAATGATGCTGGTTTGTATCTGACATCCCCATTTAGAACATTTCCTGAGCATTAATTGAGTGTATATAATAAAAGTTTATCATGCCTTTGAACAAGCTTTGTAAAATCCCAAGCTTTATAACAGTCACAGTTATACTCAACACATTCACAGAAATGACAGGTGTGATTACTGCGAAGGGGAGAAAAGTCCTCAGGGGAGCAGATCTAAAGATGCCTTCTATCTGCTTTCAGAGGATGAACACTATATCTATGTTTAGCAAAATTAGTCCCTGGTATATGGTAAAATAATCTCAAAAACATACATACAAGTTTTACATTTATACTGTATGTTCTCAGGTTTAATGTTTTTTTATGGCACCAATTCTCTCTCTGGGTACTCAGGAGGTTAAGCTGCTTTTAGGATGGAAAATATTTTCCCAGGTTTTCCTCTGAGGTCTACTTTTGTCTAGGAGAACACATAATAGATTTGGTCTTCTCTGCTAATTAATCACATGAAACAACCTTGAGAGATAAAGTCAGTGGTTGAAGCTTTTGGAAAGCCGTTTATCACTCTGCCTTTGTAGCCTTGCTTTGTTCTTACTGTAATTCTGGAACTCAAGATAAATGCAGCACATAGAAAAAACTAATTAAAAGCACTTGCATAACCTATTTAATCTGCTGTATGACCCACATCCACCTAAAAATGAAACAGAATTAAGAATCCAGGCTGTTTCCCCATGCACGTACCCTCTCTCCTGTCATGGCGAACGGGGCGTTGAACCACTGCTCGAAGGTGGTGCAGCTCTTGAAGATGGTAGGCAGGAGGAAGTTGAGCAGCGCCCACAGCTCGGGAAGCTTGTTCTGCAGTGGTGTACCGGTGAGAAGGAGGCGTCGGGGAGCCACATAGTGTGTGTTCAACACCTGGGTCAGCTTACAGTGGTGGTTCTTCATGCGGTGACCCTCATCCACAATCATGTACTTCCAACGAATCTGTGAACAGAACAAGACTTATTGGATCTCTCATAGTGATAATAAAATGTCTATATTTGCATTTAAAACACTTTTACAATCACACAGGAGCTAAAGTGGCTGCAGAGAAGCAAAGATTGATTCCCTACTCTGACTACTCTCAGGAAACACAAGACTACTGCACACAAATGAGAAGCTTTATTTCCTCTCTCATTTTATATGCTTGAAGTAACTGTTTATAAAGTGATGTGAACAATTTATAATTTGCACCAAGGTTGTCCAAACTTTTCTGAACGGTGTCCAGATTTGATAATGTGAAAACACTGGGGGGTTTGTTTATACAGAATGCGGCTTTTTGGGCAATGGGGAGCGTGAGCAAGTAACAAAATGTGTAGCTCAGCGTGTGACGTAAACAGTGATGTGGGAGGGAAGCCGGGGCTGGTCAGTCCTTCTGCGATTCTCTCACAAGTTGGCCCGACGTTCACCGTCCCCGTCATCTAACGGTTAATGGCCTCTTCACTTGCGAGGGAAAGGAGGGCGCACAATTCCTTGTCTCCCCAGTTGCTCATCTTTACAGTTGTCTGTCAGGTTTGCGTTTCTCTCTTGTACTAGCTGCTCATTCCTGCTATCAGCTGTTTCCTGTTAGTCCACCACCAGTGGCTCGCACGTGCAGCGTCATCAACAGCCCCTCCCACAAGTCTTCAACAGCCCCTCCCACAAGTCTTCAACAGCCCCTCCCGTGGAGGAGGGGCACCTTGTTCTTTTTAAACCAAAAAGGTACCGCCCAATATGTTTACCCCTGTGTGTCTAAGCACTCGCAGCTAGCCTGCAAAACGGCCCAACATTTGCCGAAAATCTGGCAGTGTAAAAGGGGCTCTTGTGTCGTGAAAGGCGACTATAAAATAAAAATGTATTATTATGTTATTAAGACAAATGCAACTGTTTCCACCACTCCTGAAAGCGACAGCCCTCGTTGTTGACTTTTTGCTTCTTTGCTCCAGAGGTGACTGCTACCTCGCAGGAAATAACTGTTGTTAGGGAACAACTTGTTGCTTGTTTACTGTCTGTTAATGAAAACACATTAGTTCTGCCTGCATATAGTTCCTAATTGATGCAGGTTTACAAGCTGTATGATAGTCCTGCCATTGTGAGGTGAGTGGAAGAAATGCAAAGTGATCTTGCTTGACAAGCCAATACTGATCGGTTTTAGACTTTGCAGCTGATAAAGTCAGTCAGAGGTGACCTTGGTTTGTCCAACTGCTGAGTACCTTATAAGACCCACTTTATAATAATAATAAAAATAATAACAATAATAAAGCTTATGGGCTTGACATATACACGGCAATACAATGCAAAGTCCAACCTAAGCCTGATCTCTTTCTGAGAAACTGAACTGTTTAATAATTTGCAGACCTCTTCACATTTTCTCAAGCAGCAACTGAAGCTCAGGACCTTACATACTGTACGAGTTGCTGCTGCATGTTTATTTGTTCAACATAAATTAAATATGATGTGTGGCTGATCAAAGATGTCCTCAAACGGAATGAGGACAAAGCTGAGGCTCTAGTTTGCTATTAGCGCACCACAACCCCGTGTTATAACTGATTTAACAGGGAACGCAGCTAACAGTATTCTATCACTAAAAAGAGCATTACAACTATTTAACGTTTTTTCTCTTTTCCAACATACTCTGAATCTTGTGCGTTCAATTATCATAAGCAGGACTGACTACCGCAGTGGTCTGTTCTCAGGTCTCACTGAAAGCTCAATAAATCAATTGCTGCTGCTGCCATATATTAAAACTGGAACAAAGAAAAAAGCTTGCGTGTTTTAAAGTTCAGCACTGGTGTCAAGCAAGCCTTTGTGCGCCTGCTACTCGTCTACAAATCACTTAATGGACTTGCAGCTGATTATAAGGTCATAGCGCTGCTTTATGTCCTCGGTAAAGCCCTCGGATCCACAGACTCTCTGCTCACTGTGCCAGATGTTTAAGCACCATCTGTAACTCATCTTTAAGATCTTTGTCAAGAATCTGTTATTACTACTTCCTTGAATTCTGCAGGATGTCGGTTGTCAGGCATGGCAAGTGACAAACTCTCTCTGGCATTAGTGGTTGAACTGCTGATTTGTGAAGTTGTAAAGACATTTTGTAAACTTAGGGGAATAAAATGGGACACAGTGCGTGTATGAAGTGTACAAAATGTCAATAACGAGCAGGTGAGAAAAGTGGATTATTCAAAGAGGACAAAGCTTTGATCTCTCTCACCTTGGCCAGTATGTGCTTGTCCTTGATGATGTATTCATAGGTGGTCAGCAAGACGTTGAACTTCCCGCTACGGAGTTGAGGCACAAGCCCACGGCGCAACACAGGGGTGCCCTTTCATGTGAGGAGACACAAAGAAAAAAGACAACTTCCTGTTATAATTCACACAAAAGCAATCAGCAGGAGAAAGTGAAAATGGTATTAAAAAAATATTTTACCTTGTAAGCAATTTTGACCACAGAGGGAGCCCACTTGTCAAGTTCATAGACCCAGTTAGACAAAGTCCTGGAAAAAACACAGATCAGATGTAAGAAAGTGGTCTGAATTTGTAATAGTTACAAGCACACTAGGAGAATCACACGAAGAGACCTCGGGACCGCCCCAGGACATGCTGGAGGGATTACATCGCCCGGCTGGGAATGCCCCGGGGTTCCCTCGGAAGAGCTGACCAAAGTGGCTGGGGAGAGGACTGTCTGGGCTTCTTTGCTAAGGCTGCTGCCCCCGCGACCCAGACCCGGATAAGCGAGTACGAGTACAAGCACACTCCTTGCTGAGCTTTTAAAAATGTATTTCTTATTTTTTTTTTTTTTTTTATCCCTCTTTTTGATTGTATTTGTCTTTGTTCTGTCTCTTTAATCTTTATATTTTATCTTGTTTTTAGTCTAGCATCCATTTAACTCTTTTATTGTTATTATTATCATCATTATTATTATTATTATTATTATTATTATTATTATTACAGCTTTTAAATCTACTTTACCGTATCTGTTATCATTTTTATTCCTGTTTTGTCTTTTTCATATCTTCGAGTTTTTATTTCACTCTTTTACTATTTCTACTACCGTCACTACAGCTTTTAAAATCTATTTTATTACATTTTCATTATTTTTATTGTCTTGTGTGCACTGGTCTCATATTGTGAAATTGCTAAACTGTTTTGTCCTTTTTTTTTTTTTTTTTTTTTATGTTTTGTCTTTTTATCGGCTTGTCAGTCATCACTGCTGCACTCTGATCTGCCCTAACCTGGATGAAAATATAATAAAGTTTGATTGACTGACGAAGAGGAACCTGAGGAGTAAGAGGCAAAGTGTTCATTAAAATGGCTCCCATCAAGGCTGAGACATAATTTGCTGGATAAATAAAAGAAAACAAAATCCCTGGCATTGGCGAAGTGCATTATCTTTCCAGTGGGTTGAATGGATTGCAGCTCACAATGCGAGTGCTTTGTTCAAAACTCAGCCCCCCAGGCACATCAGGCTTTCTGCTCATTAACTTCAACTTCCCAACACACAGCTATGAATGAAAAAGGGCGAGTTTGAGGATTTCCTCCACATTAGTTTACTGTGCATAGTAAGAAGAACATTTAACACAGTGGCCCTGGGCATTAATTTAAGCCTCTGCTGTGTTCAGTTTGACTACAAAAAGAAGTGCACCCCTAAGTAATGATGAAAAACGAGTGTTATGCAAAAAAAAGTCCACTCTAAATTCTAATCCTTTAACACCCACAGCTGTAAATTATCGTGAAAAAGAAAATACTAATTAGGTGAAATGTGAAATTGGGAATTACAACATAGAGTTTTCCCTGAATTCTACAAAAGACAAATATATGTGCATGCTTTCACATAACATGTTTAAAGACGCTGAAGAGAACCCAGGAGCATTAACCCAATTATATTGGGGTTTTTTGTGGGGTTGAAACTCTGAACAACTGCACCCTGGTCCACCTTGGAGAAGTTGTCCCCTGCTGCTTCCAAATGAAGGTCGGAGGGTTTGTGTTTGTTTGATTTGAAGGGATTAGTGGTGAGAAAAACAGCGAGGGGAAATCACACATTTCGCATTTAAATGAATGATTGAAGAGATCCCACTATTATCATCTCATGCCTTTGAAATAACCAACAGATGGTGGAAAATAATGACATCAAAGGGTTGTTGTTAAGACGATTTTGACTGACCAGAATCGTTCTTTTTGACAACTTTTCTGTGGGGTGGCATTGTATACAGGAACTCAACTGGAGTAAGGAAAAAGTGTAACAAAGGCTCCTACTAAAGTGTGGATACCTGTCCTGAGCCCAACACACCCGACAGGTGGGGTTCAGACAAATATCTACAAATGATGTTCGGGTTCAGATCAGGTTTGACCTAAAAAGGATGGACCTACTGTCTGTGTTGGGCTACTTCTTTTTCAGTGCTAAGGTTTGATATTTATGTGACAAAACACACACAACAGGATAATGCAGGCAGAGAATATTTATGTGAGTTAAAGGTAGCTAGCTAACAATGGAGGACGTTAAAACAATGCCTTTCAGAGTAAGTCAGCACTAAAAGTGTTTAGGGAGCAAAGTTAAAACTGCAGGAGTTTTTAAATGGCTCATGTAACACATTTTGCTTCCACAAAAGAAAACTTCTTACGGGCAGAATCGAGTTGAAAGTGTCTTGGGATGTCTTTACTGCGAAAACAGACTGGCGACCAAATCACCTGTCAAGCAGCCAAAAACTAACGTACAAACAGACATAAATGCTAACAGTAATATAGGAGCAATTGTTTGATTACTTCTCACTACTGTTTGTGTTTGCTGCTAACTTTGACTGAACACTCCCTGCAGAGACCAGTGTGCACGCCTACAACTTGAGTTTAATTTGAGCAAACAGGTCCATCAGTGTCTTAATCAAGGGTGGGACTCCTGACTCCCCTGTTTTCCATTACAGCTCTGTTTTGTGATTTAGGCTAATAAGGTTGGTGTACTTCAATCTGAAATAATTTCCTGGGGTAATATTAAAAACCGTGTTTATCGGTGTCTCACTAGAAATATTTCAGGGTGTGACAGCGCTGCGAGATAGGAGCCGTGATGGATGTAACTTACGAGAGAGGAACAATGATGAGAAAGGGACCGTTGATCCTCTTGTGCTCCATCAGGTAGGTGATTAGGGCAATGGTTTGGATGGTTTTGCCGAGGCCCATTTCATCAGCCAGGATGCCGTTTAGATTGTTGTTGTACAGGGACACCATCCACTCCAGCCCCTGGATCTAAGTAACGCACAGAGATAAAGGCATGCCTGAAAAGACAGCTGCAGAGAAAACATCATTTACCTTCTCCTGCAGCACATACATGATTAGAAACCCATGAATAGATAAAGACAGAGAATGATTTGGGAAATGTTCAAGGATATTATCAAGGGAAGCAAAATGGAAGTGAGTCAGAGAGCACTGCACACTAATACCGTCATTAACCATATACCCTGGTAAATTGTCAGGAAGGCATTAAGGTATAAAAAAGTAGATAACGTCTGAACGTAATGTGTATGGTTGCTATTGCAATCGCTGTCGCTGGCTAACTGCTGTATAATCCTCTGTATAAACAACCTGACTTGCTGCAGATTGCAGTCACTGAGAGGTGGTTTTGCAGTAACAACAAAACAAGCAGTGGAGCAGTACCAAGTACAGTGAGGAATCTCCTGTGCACTATATCTGTTGCTTTGCTGCTAGAGAGGAATTGAGAATTGCTGGATTTTCATTACAGTATTACCAACTGAGAAAATTAACTTGTTAAAGTACTAACAATGAATGAAAGGAAATATTCTTAAACCTATTTTCTTTACTAAACAGAAAACACCATCCAAGTGTCTCTCTGTGGCCCGACTAGGACATGCTTAATTGTCTTGTTGACTCATTGTAAAAGGCATAATCTTAGTGTTGTTATTCATCCAGTGTTGCTACTAACACTGCCAAAATATGACTACATCTGATCACTGTGCAAAGATGTCACTCTGATCACTTTTAAGGCAGCGGTAAACCAAAACACGTAACACACTTTACAGCCCCACTGACGTGTACTGTCACCATGACAGCTGACAACAATCTCCATTTTCTGCTGAACCAATCAAATGACCATGGAAACAGTTCAGTGCTTTCTTACTTTTCTCACTTTCTCACAAACAGCAAATCGTCACGACTGACGGAGGCTGTTTGGCCTTTGAAAAATTACATTTGATCATCAAATACAGAAAACAAATCTGCAGCCATCCACTTCAGTTGAATAATCGTTCCAGCTCTCCCAGAAGATAATTAAAAAGTAGGCTTTTAATGTGCTTCTTCTACATGTCCTAGTTTAAAACCTTTGCATGCATCTCACGAAGTAATTTAATGCTTTTCATAGCTGTTGTGCAAATGTGCTTTGCCACTTTGGTATTTTATAACCCAAGTGACTCAAGCGTGGTGGCAAAATATCAACTGTGTCACCCGCTGTGTGCCTCGCCTGTGGCCTCCAGAAAACAATCAGCAAAAGACAATACAGAGAAACAAGAAAAGGCACCAAGGCACTGACAGCAGAGAAGGTGACTGCCAACTAATTACCGACTGCAAGTTAGTTAAAGAACTGCCTGATAGCAGAGCTAATTCCACAGAAAGAAAGGGCTGGTAGGTGGAAAAATTAATAAGAAATAGGGCCTACATGTGACACTTCTCTAAAATGAATTCAAGCTTGTTGCACAGACTGCTGTTGGTACAGCAGACCATTGATCCAATTATTGTACAGCTGACATCTCTCCAATTTCCCCAAGGAGCTGCCACAATATCTCATTTTAAGTCTGGCACACCATAAATCAGAGGAGTACTAGGACTGCAATCTGACTTAGAAGAAAAGAACTGTTAGCTGCGTCCAACTGTCAGCTCTGTATCTCTCATGATGAACTATCTTTCACTGTTGTTGATACAGCAAAGGCGAGATTATAGTGTCATACTAGAAAACAATGTGGTAGCATCATTACAAGCAAACAGCTCTTTTTAAAGGTAACGACGGGGATTCAGCATTCAGTTGCCCAGCAGCAGATATATTTGGTATGTCTGTAAATACATACTTACCTGGCTCCAGCTTCTAAAATAGTGTAAGAGGCATTCAAAGATGTCACACTGGCGAAAGCATGTACAGATAACTTTGTCTGGATGGACGACGAGGTGGAGTTGCTATAGTAACAGATCTACACTTCACTTCAAATCAACAGGATGAGCAGCACAAACAGAGCTTGGCACTGTTGTTGTGACGGTCGGCATGCCTAGTGACTGGAACTATAATGCACATGTGCGAAAAGTCTCTGTTTTCAGAGGAACTGCATATTGCAAGTTTACATGACAATGGAGACACTGGCGTTTCCAAAAAGTTGCTTTTCAAAACGTTGCGTTTTCAGGCACCCAAAACGCCGCTGACATGTAAACAATGGGCCAAAACGCAACTAAAGTTTGCCATTTTCAGTTGAAATCGTTGTCGTATCGACTGGACCTAACGCCGTTAACTCTGTCACTAGACTTCAGCCTGAAGTCTGCCACTATCATCCCTGTACCCAAAAAATCATCTCAGTATGGTTCACGCACTGCACCGAGGCAGACTGGAAGAGGCTCCAGAGAGTGGTCAAGACGGCGCAGAAGATCATCGGCTGCCCCCTCCCCTCTCTGAAGGACATCTGCTTCACACCTGCTACAGAACCAGGACAAACAGGCTCAGAGACAGCTTCTTTCCACAAGCCATCACTACATTGAACACATACTATACACTGCTCTGAATCTTGCATGCGATCACTTGCTGTAATGTTTCCTCCTGTCTGCACTGACCATGACAAGATCCTTTTCAAAACTTATTCCAGAATAACACACAGGTGGACAAAATGTAAAACTAAGCTTTGATAGATAATGAAAATAATCATTAGTTGCAGCTCTGTGCTGAAGTATTCTTAATGTCTTGAAACAAAAGGGCGTAATCTGCCGAAGCCTAAGTTAATAAGAGATTCTCACTTACTTGCTACTTATCCTGACTATATACCTTTTTTTTTTACCTCGTTTTTTTACCTTGTTAAACACAATTTATTAATTCATTAGAAAAGTCCACAACAGCACATACTGTCCAAGTTCAAACGCAGCAAATAAATATTTAAACACACAAAGCTAATCCAGACAAACCAGACTGTCTGGTGGTGGAGGCGCTGGGCCATTCAGCAGCCAGGACCAAGACAAGCTGTCCAAGAACAGTTGGGAAGCCCCGTTTGCTCAAGCCAAAAGTAGAGCTCACAAATTTCCTTCTGCTGAGGTCAAACAAAATTTAACTATACCAACAACATCTTGGATTTCCCTACTGGTGGAAGAAATGCTTCCAAAACCCCAGAACACAGTCTGATTGTTGCATGATGCAGACAATCTTCTCTAAAACCTGTATGTATTTATATACTGCCATTTCATGAACAGAAGCTGGATTGCTTTTGTTTGTTTCTTAAATTACTGTTGTGTGTAAAATGCAGCTGCCACTTTTAAAACTGTCCTTGGTGATCAGTTAAAGGAAAAATCACAATCCAAGATTTGAGAGAAAGCTCCACAATGCATTCATGACTCGTGTTTGCTGAGAAAAAAACAAGTCTGAATAAAAATTGTGAAAAATGATAGGTGAAAATAAAATGTTAATTTATTTGCTTCTTGTAGTAAAAAGGTTGTTTGGCAGAAAGGTGATAAACTTTCAATTTGAAACTCATTTAAAATACACTGTGGAAAAAAAACCCATCATCAGTATAAAATGACTGCAACAAATGTTCCACAGTGAGCAATAAAAACAGCAAAACCTGTCGACAAAATAAGAGGCAATGTTAGTACGTGTGCATACCTGGTAATGTTTGAGTGTGCCGTTGATCAGCAGCGACGACTGCTTCTCCACCCTCTCAATGACAGCATGGGCCACACCATAGTAAGACTGGGAGCTGGTTTGTCCAGTGGGAACACTGTACTCATCATCCACATCTTGCTTGGCAGTCCTGATCGTGTGCGTACAAGAAAAGAGTGTTTGAAACCCTTCTTACTTGATTTTAATGATCAGTTTTGAGGCGTCACAGCTGGGTCTAACACCCTGAGTTCAGGTGGAGTTCAGTGAGAGCTCCTCACTTAAATCCCCTCTGGAAAAGTCAAGACTCAGTACAAAGTCTGACAAAGTTTTATTTATTCATGTTTTATTTCATTTTTTGTGTCTAAAATTTTGACTGACTTAACCCCATGTGAGGCTCCTGCTGAGACAACCAGACGGAGATTCTTTGTTTTGTTTCAAGTCCAAAAAACTGTTTTCAACTTTTAATATTTAAAGGAGATGTCCAAGTTTTTTGAAATGGGGTTGTACGAAGTTAGTTTGTTTGGGTTATTGTGTGACATCGGTGAATCTGAACTAACCTTTTGAACAACAGTCACACAATACAACAAACAAACTGGTCAAGGTAAAATTAACGTTTTGACTGAACTGCAGAGGTCAGGCCAGCGAGCCTGGAAATCCAGACTCAAATCTAGAAAGATTTTGGCCCTCACTGATACACCCTTCCTACCCAAGGAGCGGCACTAACTGAGGCACATTCAATGCCGCTGCACACAATTGGATAGCACGATAGCCAATCAGAGCAAAAAACAAGGTGACGTATTCATGGCATTAAGCTCCATTTGTTTGCCGACCAGTGGGGCTATCTGATATGCTTTTGCTGTATCCTGTCGGTAAAACGGCAAAACGTCCTTCCTGGAAACGAAGGCTTCTCGGGCAGTCTTCTGCTCCTCTCTCAAGGAAAGAGATAAGTGTAGTTGACTTAGCGTTTCTTCCAAAGCTAAACTGAATGGACGCAGTCCTTCGGCAGCTGCCATCTTGCCTGTTCATTTTTCGACTCCTACGGCACAGCGCTGACGTCATCATGTTGCGCCCGCCCAGAGCCCGCCTCTGTCAGATAGACTGATCTGATTGGTCCGATTTGTGATTCAACGGGCTCTGCTCATCAGGGCCAGACTCCCATGCAGTGCAAATTCGAATTTGCTAGGGGTGGGGCAACTGGATTTCCAGGTTAGAGGCCAGCCTCTGTATACATGAAAGTCGGTGGGTGAGTGAGTGATGAAGTTGCAACACTGGTCAGAGTGACTGATGACGGCTGGTTAAATGCCGGCCACTTCCTGTTCCAAATCAAGATACTATCTGTGCTTTCCAATACTCATACTACCACACTATATAGTATGCCAGAAAAATATTTAGTGTGTCCTGGTACATAGTGTGTCAAATGCAGTATGCTAAAAAAACACCAGGGTGTTTTACTACATCCGGTCCGATTTTGCAGTATGCAAGCCAGCACGCTTTTCCGGCTAATCTGACCCATATTCCTCTGCAACACAACGCCCCACATCAGCTGAGCTGCAAACAGATGACAGTTTGACAGCTCGCTGACAGCAGCTTGACAGCTGATTGACAGCTGCCAGATGTAAAACTACATACGACATACATTGCAAAGTAACAACATCAGAGCTGTCTGGGTTAATCTCTGTCTCTGGCAAACTTGGTGAGAGGCATTTGTTGTATCTCCAAGGTAACGGATGTATAATTAAGAGGCTCAAGGTTCATTACAGTAGTGTGTGCCGATTGTGTGCATACTGCAAGCAACAGAATGTACTTTTTAAGGGCAGCTGCAGTATCTACTAAAGGTAAAAAGAAAAAGTACGCGATTCTGAACGCACCTTACTTCTTCTTTTACAGTTTCTCTGTTTCAAATTAAAAGTCCTTGTTTCAAATTAAAAGCCATTTTGCGTTTTATACACGGTCCAGCCATGCAATTAGTTTTGACCTAGTCTTGTTATCAAAAGAGTCTGGCTTTGAAGAGACCAAAGATAAGGGCTTCAAATCTCCATCAGAAAGTGCTGTCTGACGGGTAAGGTAAAGTGGTGAAAATATTCTACATATAGCATCCACTGAAACTGATACTGATTCTTTTAGGCAGCTAAAACATGTTTCACTGCTGCCTCCATCCACAGCAGTACATTACACTGAGATCATGTGAGGTATAATACATATGATACATTACTCGATAATATCCTTCGCAGCCGTCTCAGGCACTTCATCTTCATTGGGATCGATTATCTTCTTCTCCTCTGTTTCTGGCTTGGCCCCCTCCTCTTCCTCCTTACAAGGCAAAGTTGATGACACATGACTGAGAGCATGCTCAACATAACAATAACAGCACAAGTAGCTTTGATGATAACATTACTGAAGTGCATACAGCTACAGCCCCCTGGTGGATTTTGATACTGTGTGTTTAGTGTGACTGAGACGCAGCTTCCATCCAGTCCAAAAACATTTGCATGATTTGAAGAGGTGCAGGTGAGGTAGGCTGATCTAAAATCCTCCTCTGTGGGAGGTCATTATCGAGACAGTCACTGACCTCCTCCTCAAACTCTGAGCCGCTCTCCTCACTGTCTGACCGTGGGGCGACCTCATACCTGGTTATTAAAGGAGGGGAAGCAACAGAAAGAAAAAGCACAGTTACTAAATTTGTTTTCTGTCTGTCAAACGTGAAAATAACAAACACATTCAGCAGAATTAACAAGCAGCAGCCCCCAACAACAGACAGAAAGGGGCTTTGTTAATTCATTTGGGATGGCCTCCTCTGGTTGAAGCTTCACTCAGCCATGACAAAACTCAAAGCCTCACAATCTTATCCTCATAAACATCTTAAAGATTACAGTATGCATGCAAAAACAACTGCCTGTCTAAAAAAAAAAAAGAAAATCAATAAACTGTGAAAATAGGCTTGTGGCTGCAGGTACAGGCATCTTATCTAGCCTGTGTGAGCCGTATTAATCACAGTCAAAGGAGCGTGTTATTTTCACACTAGACGATCCACTGTGATGTCTTCTGTGTAGCAAACCTTTTGACTACTTCTTCAAAGAGTTACCTTTTAGATGAGATCCTGATCTCATGACTGTCCTCAAAACAGTTCAACA
The DNA here is from genome assembly GCA_026686955.1 of Epinephelus cyanopodus. Taxonomy (NCBI): domain Eukaryota; kingdom Metazoa; phylum Chordata; class Actinopteri; order Perciformes; family Serranidae; genus Epinephelus; species Epinephelus cyanopodus. Next base: position 37,862,086 of record CM048921.1, on the reverse strand, counting down.
ACAATGACCAGCTTATACAAAATGGGATTCGAGAAGTATGCAGCTGAATCTGGTGATACATCTAGTGCTAAAATGTCCCTGTGGTTTGGTGTATGTCTGATAAAGTAGGATTTGCATATCTGAACACAAACTGCAATGGGCAAAGATGATGCTATTGCTCGACATTACGCACTGACAAACCATGACTCTGCAGCATCATTATAGTTCTGAGTAATAGAAAAAAAATATCCCCATCTCCTAGAGATGGTGAATTTGTTATTGTGTTTTCTAACTGATTATACTTGATAGGTGCAGCACTTTACGAAACAGCTGTGTTCTTTGTGTTTCTGATGTGACTGTGGTGCATGGCATGTCACACTGACATGAAATCCTTTGGCAAACAACAGCATTTTGTTCCTGTAAGACTGATTAGACTGATTTGATATTCAGTAAAACAACTATAGTGTTTGCATAAATGGTGACAGCCTAAAAAACAGCAGAAACTCAGAAAATTAAGTATTTTCCAAAAGACAAAAATAACCGCTTTAATACCAGAGGGATGTCAGAGGTTGGCAAAAGTTCTAGGTTGTAATGTGCCATCTCACCCAGGGTTCATCTCGAGCCAGGCCTCCAGTTGGCTGGATTTGGGAGCATCCGTTCCCTGCAAAACTTTCCCAGTCTCTGTCTGAATCACTTTGACTGGCAGCTCACTCATTTGGCTGCTCTCATCCATGGGCTGCGGGACAAACACAACCACACAGATGGGAAAGTGTGACAGATAAAAACTAACTCATGTTGGAGCAATTTAAACAAATGTTAATGTTGTGAACTTTTGAACAGAACAAACCCCTCAATTTTCTAAATACGTTCTCAGGGTGTGGCATAGTTTGTTAAAAATCTTATTAGTTCGGGCTCCATATGATATAAAGGCGTATACACATAAACTGATTTAGATATTGGCAGGTAGATCGACCATTACTGATGGACAAAACGATCAGCGATTGCAATTTTCCCTGCCATTACAGATAAGGGACATTTAGAAAATAAGATCTTAAATCTGCTCCCGTCTGTGAATTTACAGGAGATGTGTATAGGAGAGTGGCATGCTATCCCCTTTAATCTACAAATCCTCAGAAATGCACTTAACATTTAACAGAACCCCACATCTCCCTCCTCCAAATGCCTCTTCACCAAACCTTTGCTCTGCATCCCACAAGCTCCACAAACTTTACACACCGGGTCTCTTTTTGCCAGATTTCCCGGCATGTGAAGCTTGAAATTAACATGTGAATGTGTTTATATGCCTGAAATTACTGACTTTACTTATAAAAAATACTCCTAATTCCTGATCTCATTTATTATTGACATCGTCTCGACAGCAAAACTAGTTCCTCTTGTTTGTGATTAGGGAAAGACAGCTACAAAATGAGGGGAGCAGTGTGGGAGACGGTCTCTTTGAACCTTAATGATCACAGACAAAGCTATCACCATCTGCTGCCAGAGGCGATACGATAATCCCTTGACGATCTCTGGTAATGATGACAGTGTGACAATATGAAAATACAGGCAAATGCCAGTTCCTAATAGATATAAACCTGACCTCAACTGAAAATGGCATCTCTATGCAGGTAAAATTGAAATTATCTGCACAATGGCCTGCATTTCTGTCTGTATTGCAATTCAGATCAACACAACTTGACGTTCTGGTCCTGCTTCACTAACTCATTGTTTTAAATGTTACTTGGAGGGATAATAAATCCCAGCTCTAAACCCATCATCACCTCCTTCATTAGAATCCAACATTGTGGGACTTCCACAGCCCCCTTTAAACATAAACAACCGTTGGTGCATTAATGAGTGCTTCTGCCAAAATGGGCCATCCAGGCCTCAGCGTATCCATTTCTGACCCGGAGACAAAGGACGGGAAGCGCAATTAAAAGCTGAGGGAAGCTGAGAGGTAGAGCAAACACTTATGATTTGCATTTGTTTGTTGCATTATTTATAGGAGGTACGATTTGCTGTGGTTGTACTGTCAGTTTGGGTGCAGTTTGCCTCTGAAAGGATAATTACTGTTTAATCGGATGTTTTTCATTTCTGCCACAGCACACTGGGAGGACAGAGGTAAAGTGCAGGTTTGGTTTCACAGCAGCTGTAATACATGTCTCAGGAAAAGCAGCAGAGCAGTAAATATCACCGTAACAAGATCCGCTTGTAAGTTAAATATCCTCAAACACCACAGGACAAAATTACTATGATTAGTATATCAGGCAGAAATGTTAATTTTAATGACTGATGAATGTTTTTTTTGGTCATTGGGGACTTTTTTATCACCTTTTAAGCTGATAAGGCGAACTCATTAGCAAACAATTTCTTATTAACATATCCAGCAGCGAAGGAGCAACATTATCATTCATTTGGTGAAGTGTTGTCACCCTGATGAATGTTAGTCCAATGCGTTTGCTCTTCTTGCTCTGTTTTTGACTACTACAAACAATTTATCAAACACTTATATTGTATTTTATTCTGTTTCATATATATGATGTTTTCTTCCTTTACTTTAAGTTCTGTACTATTAAATGTTAAAATCCTAGAGCCTGTTTCAGGGTGTCTACAGGTATAAAAAAGAAGCTAAATTTAAGACTTTTTAAGACCCTTTAAATACCCCTTTAAATGAATTTTAAGACCAAATATGCAATGGAAATACACATCAAAAGTGAAACTCTAATCTTTCCAAGTACACATATTGATGTCAGTTCAAAATGAACAGTAAAAATGACCCTGAGCTCTGCATGTGCAATTCCACGGCCCAGATCCCCACTTCACCACGTTTGAAACACCTCTGACATACAGTAATCTAAATTTTAAGACAATTTAATACTTTTTAAGGCCTTTTATTAGTCAATGTTTAAGACATTTTAAGACTTTTTAAGGACCTGCGGTCGCTCTGTGTTGATACCTGGTATTAACATACATTTCGGGTGTAGAGTCCACCAAGACGCATTGTGATACGATCACTCAGACCACTTTGCTGAGATGGTCTGGGACACATTCGACAAATATTTATTGTAGTGCAAATGCAAATGCATCCCCGACAGAAACTATGTCATCAATGCAGGATGTAGTGGTGAAGAGTTAATGCTCTATTTTACAAAACGTTGGACTACCTGTTGTGTGAACATCCATTTTTCTACCTTATGAACGGACACGTGTTGAATTCTGCTTACAGTAATATCACCAGCTGCACCAACACAACCGTTTACATGACTAGCAGGTTAGCTTAAATGACGTAGGCAGTCACAAAACAAAACACAGCATTTAATTGGTTCATTGGAATTGTTGTGCATATAATAAATAAAGAACTTAAACAAAAAACTACAACAAAAAGAAGTTCTGCAACTCACCTCTCCATCAGGTCCAATGGCACTGGGGCCTTCACCATCTCCGTCCAACTTCTAAACATCAAACACACAAACCCATTATGCTGACATCCCATTGCTAATAACATCAGAATATGTTTGAGGTACAGCCAGCACTAGCATTATGTAATCACTCAGTAATGGTGGCTCTATAAAGGTATAGTTTCCTCCGTTACTCCGTTAAAGAGCATGGAAGTGCACTCCTGCAGGATTATCAAGGGTCATGTAAGGTATATTGTGTTATTTTTCTTTTAGTGCTTTTTCCAGGATCGTCATCATCCTCTCACAAGCTAGACTGAGGTGACACGGTATGTGGTATCACAAAGAGCCTCTTCAAATGGCTAACATCAGCGTCAGGGATCTCAGACACGGGTATCATGAGCGCCTAAGGGTCTGCAGGTGTTCGTTCCAGTCAGAGACAACGCCAGATGAGTTCACTGATTAGTTCAGCCTCTGACAGAAGGTATGAAATTATGTCGAGTAGCGTGTACTCTCAGCCCACAATGTCGCTTAGTTTGAGACCCTCTTAATGCTCTAAATCACAAGGAGGTAATGGGATCCTTACAATAACCACATTGCCATTCTGGAAGGCTTGAAATTAACAAAATAATGAACCATGAGATTAATGTGATCAGAAGGTGTGATTCACAGTGAACCATTGCTCCTAGGGACGGTGGGACTGACTTTATGTAAGGACAGCGACACTGAAAAGGCATGAGCATTGAAAGTATATATTTTCGAACCATTTCAAAAATTTCCGTCTCCCGTAGGAAAGAACAGCTTTGATGTTGAGTGCCACACACAAGGTAAAGAGGCCAGACGGTGTTGAAAGACCAACTAACACATTCTTGGTTTTGCTCTTTTCATGGGCTTTTTTTGATTCAATGGTAAAAGCACAGAATAAGAGCAATAAAAAGCAAAATTCTTGGAGTAAAAACTAGCTTTTCACCAACTAGCTGAACACAAATTTGATGTCCATCAGCACAAAGCAACATCCTGTGAATAACCACCACCTGGCCGTTTCTCTGCCTACCTTCTTTTTCTTCTTCCTCCTTTTCTTCTCCTTGGCAGCTTGGGCAGCTTTGTGTTCATGCACCAGGGTGGTGAGGTTGGCCACATATTCATCCGTCTGCTGCAGCAAGTAGGCCAGACGCTTGTCTTTCTTTTGGTCGATGAGTTTTCGGTAGCCTTCCTCATCTTCTGCCTGAGTTGGGGAGATGGTGAAAGGAGGTTAATGGTGAAAGAGGACAAGATCTTCCTGAAAAAAAAAAAAACAACTACAAAAAAATATTATCTACAGCCTGATCATATTCATTCAAACCCACTTAGGCTGCTCTTTATATAACTAGAGCAGCTCTGGTGTGCTAATACGTCAATCCAATACACCAGACCAGTGTTGGTACAAATGTTAAGCTTATTAAATGGATTAATTATTGGCCAGACACCCATACACATAAATGATTTCTCCTTGTCATCATGACTTAATAGTCTCTATCTATTACACAACTACAATCCAAAGACATACTGTCCATCAAGTCATTGTACTCAGACATGAATTACAGGCAACTCAACCACATATAGAGTCATCCGCCCAACGTCCCTTTCATTGTGGAGCGGCATGCATTGTATTTCTCTGCCCCTCGTGGTCCCACTGTCGTTCTCACTTTGTTTATCATAAGACACCAGGAGACTGAAGCCCCTTTTACACTGCCAGATTTTCCGCGAATGTTGGGCCGTTTAGGCACACAGAGCGATTGGCGAGTTGATCCGAGGTGCCCAATTTTCCGCCTTGTAGGGTAGTCATATTGGCGTAACCTTTTTGGTTTAAAAAGACTGAGGCGGCCTTCCGCAACAGGAGGAGCTGTTGATGACGCCGCACGTGCGACCCACTGGTGGTGGATAAACAGGAAACAGCTGATAGCAGGAATAAGCGAGCAGCTAGTAGCAAGAGGGAAACGCAAACCTGACAGACACTGTAAAGATGAGCAACTGGGGAGACAAGGAATTGCGCGCCCTCCTTGTCCTCGCAAACAAAGAGGCCATTAAGGACAGGCAAACTATCGTTTCTATTCCCTTCTTTTCCATTCAACTTTGTTTCACTCCATAGTTTTCACCTGGTCAACTAAGCCCCACCTGCAGTGGCTCTATGCACCCCCAAGGGGGTTTGTTAACTTTGAACTTTGTTGGGTAATTTACATTCCTATTCCTACATTAGATTCTTTTTTGCTGCAGGTTTCTGGGGAGAGGGACGTTGGGGTGCTTTGCTGGCCTGCTGCCCCTTCAACTAAGAAAAGGGAATGAAAATGGATGGACTCAATTACTATATAATAATTTAATGCAAGTACTTGAATGTGGAAAATTCATACTAGGTGAGGGAAAAAGTAGGATTGGAAGATTCTTATTTAGGTGCAGACAGTATGTTGCTCAGTGTCACAGATTTCAACTTTAAATCAGCTGGAAGAAAACATTAATTATGCAGTGTGTGACAATAACAATGCTTTGCAAATGTAACATATTTCTACAATGTTTGTCAAAGTTTCTGTATGTGTGTGTCTTTCATCTGTACATACACTGACTGTATATGGTCAGTTATCATGTTGACAAAATATGAATGTTTATTCTGACCTCCTACAGTTGAATATTAACTCAAAACAAAATGCCAAAGTGAATCAATAGCTAAAATAATTTCTAATTTTGCTGTTTTGTTTGAAATGTGATTATTAACTTCTGAAAGGTGTGATATAATATGTATTTCGATTTTGCAGCTCTTACCATCAGTCTCCTCATCCTCTCCTTCTCGATTCTCTCAGTCTCCTTCTTCTGTTCCCGCTCCGTGTTGGTGTGCCAGGTGGCGATGGCTCTGGTAAGTTTCTGCATTTTGCCAGACACTGAGCGGTGATACTCTTTGAAGTCTTTAGCATGCTGAAGGATACTGTTGAGATACTCCTGAAAAACATGTCAAAAAACTTGCTGAAGTCAAAAGCCTATTTTGACAACACGGCACACTTGAAAAATAATAATTACAGGTGTGTTGCCACACTTCACTTTCTTTGTCAGTTTTGTTCTCCACTTTCGACAGATTCATTTCATAACGTGGGACTGTTGCAAGCCTTCATCTTCTAACATTGTTAAATTTTGTTTTGACTTTCACCAAGCAGACCACTGATGTCTGTTTCACTGTTTAATTTCCTTCATCCTGACTTTTCAGTTGCAGCTTGATGAAAACATTTGTTGAAAGTCGTGAAGTTTTCTCTACAGATAAGCACAAAGCAAAAGTGATTCACAATTGTATTTTGCATTGACTGTCAGTTATTATGACAGCTCTTATTGTAATCGTCTTATTGACAAATTCATACAACAACTGAAAAACATATGCTGCTGCACTGGTTCAATACTAAAGTCTACACTCGACCAATTTTGTTTTCAAACTTTAAAACCAGCTCTGACACAATGTACTTCTCTGAACTTTTTTGTAAACACTTAAGTTTGGGTCACCTGATGTTTCTGTCTGCGCTTCTTCTCCTGCTCGAGCTTCTGCTGCTTCTCCAGCTTCTCGGTCATGCGGGCCTCCCTCAGCGTCTGCCGCTTGCTGCGTCTGTAAGCCTTTGAGTTGAGGGCCGTCTCCAGGGTCGTGTCTCGCCTCATACATGCCACCACATCCTGTCTCAGCTGGAGATGTGCATAGGTTTGGTATATCAGTGATGTCAAAACTGTACATGTAAACTTGAACTGAAAATAATGCATCAAAACTTCAGCTTATGAGACATAACATGTTTTAAAGGCCTGATGTGTTCACTTGACAACTGAAAATCATTTAGGGTAAGTTACATAGGGTTGTGGGGCTGCTGGTGAATTTCATAAGAACGTAAAACAAATCTTGAGGTGCTCAAAGGTAAAAAACAAAACGAGATCCAACTGAATGTCAATTAATGGTCCCTCCAGGATTTCAAGGCTGTTCCGAAATGCCTGATTTCACAGGATCTTTTCTGCATGTTGCAGAATTTTCTGGCATTATTATTATTATTATCATTATTTGCAAAAATAGTTGCGATGCTCTCTCAGAATTGGAGCCTGTTGTTATGAGCATTGAGTGTTTCCCACAGAATTAGAATCTATTGGGATGGATGGAAGGGGCAGGAAGCAAAAGCTAATCGCTGACGACGCACTGTTGCTGCCATTTGAAGCAGTGCTGAAGGACATTTTCTGGGAGCTGCTCTTCTTCTGCTCCTCTCTGCCTGGTTAGCACGAGATAACACAGCAGCAGTGGCTTACATCCAACACTGAGCTGTTGAATGGTGCCAACAATCTCCCACTTACACCAAAATGGCCTGAAAAGTAACACCTACTGTGTGAATTCAATGATCATGAGTCAATGAGGAAATCAGCAATGTGTCCTGATGCTGTGTCAGTGATTGAACTCCCTCAACTGTGAGTTATTCAGGGGGTGATTTAAGTGCAGTCACACTGAACAGGAAACAACTGCTGCGTACCTGCCGCTGGAAGTTGAGTAAACGCAGAGCCTTGAGCTCCACTGTAGCTTTAGTCCTCAGATCAGGGGGCAGAGAGCCTGGCAAACTTTCCAGCTCCTGGATTCGGTGTGCAATCCGAGCCTGCAACCTGAGAAACATTATGAAGATGGTAAATCAAACTGCAGCAGTTACCCTGAAGACACCACATAATAAATGCACACTTGGGACAGAAGAGTAGTTTTTGGACGCACCATCTCAACCACAGATGAACTGCCCGCCTCATCAATCTGTGGCAGATTCACAGAATTGTTTACTTTGTTTCACTCAATAAAATTCAGCAACACAAAAGTAGTTCAGGAAAGCAGAGAATCCTTACAGAGATACTAAACAGTGATAATTAGTAGCATTATCATGAGCTTACATCACTTCATAATAGACCACGTGAAACACTAGATAATAATTCATAAGCTCTGGTTTCATTGTTTTGATTATTCAACTGTCAGCGTGCCTCAGATGTTATCAATTAAGAATGTAGTACTATTAATGTTTTGTACAACAGCACGCAGTGACGCTGCAGGTGAAGAGAGGCCAGCTCTCTATGGCCTCTGAACATTTCTTGACCAATGCAGCTTGTCAAGGGTGATCTGAGAGCAAAAAAAGAGATCAAAACAAGAGCTTTGGAAGTTGTATAAAGGGAAACGAGCCTTAGAGCCACTGCAAGATTAAAGGCTGCGAGCTTTCTTCATATCTCCATCAGTCGTGTCTGTTTTCAGAGAGTGATTCAGCCTGTGGGCTACTATCACAGGGGATATCGGTGAGTTGTGATTGCGTATGCACAGAAGCTTTACCAAAGACCTTCGGGGATTCAACAAAAAATGTTCGTTATATTACTGAGTTCACAGGTAAGATGTGTAAGTTTTCAGACATGTGCTGCACTTTGGAAACGTGCTGGTAATGTTTCATGTCTGGGCCTCCAGTCGATCATGGTCACAACATTGATCTGCCTGACAGGACATCATAACATTCCTGTAAAACTTCTTTCACAGCTCAATTCTCAATTAAACTTAAAGGACAAGATACAGCAGATACAAGTTCAACACCTATCTCTACCTCTCTGTGCTCCTGCATCTCTAGCATGTCTGTGGCTATGAGAGACCCACAAGTTTCTCCAATCACATATCTGCCTTGATCTATCCCATTAATGAAAATATCATATATATCCATCATACACAAAGCAACCTGACATCATGATTTTAAAAAATGCTTCAGGTGCAAAACATGTACTGTGAAAAATAAATCAGTCTGTATTTGGGCTGCACGATATGAGCAAAATTTATTGTGATTATTGTGATGGTTATCTCACTGATGATATTACTTCTGATAAATAAATGGATATTTAAGTATTCTCAATTTTTGACTTAGATGGTCTGAATCAGGGACTAATTTTGTTACAAAGTTGTATAATCGCCTAGAGTTCGTTCGTGTTCTCACGGCAGCATTTACAAGCGCTGCTCATCGTGGACTATATTGCTGTCAAACCATACAGTTTGAAAACGAGGCGCGGCTCCAACTAGAAAACAATGTTTTGATGCATTGGATGCGCTGAATGTGCATATTAAGGCAGTACAGGAGGAGGTGCACATTAATAATCCTCCAGGACTGTAACATGCTCATGTTTAACCCAAACAATGTGTCATGTGAATGCAGTTGGTTCAGATGCCTAACAGCGAGCGCTCTGTCTGATTGGCCAAAGACTTAACTGCATGGAACCTATCAAACAAAGCATCACCTACTAATAGAGTGTGATTTAATACAGTGCTGCTATATTCAAAGTGCAATATCACTGTCCTTTCTAATGTGCTTATTATGCAAGCTGATACCGCAATAATGGTTAAAAAAAATTATGCATTGTGCCGCCCTAGTCTGTATTGTACTACACTGTAGTTGTTGTCACTTCAAATCATTTCAACACAGAGGAACATGAGAAAAAGATGTTAAAAAAATCTTTTGAAATGGGCGCTAACGATAGATACCTGTACTCTCTCTCTTGCAGGATCCCCACTGGGTCCAGGCCCTGAGGCTTCTGGATTGGTGTGACGCGGTTCTGTTTCTGCATCTGAAGCATGGGGGACACCTGCTGCCCGGGAGGCTGAGGGGTCACTGAACTGCCCGGCATGGGTCCTGCTGGCACGGGCGCGGCCTGAGGTGGTGCAGGGGACGGGCGTCCGCTGGCAACTGGAGTGAGGTGCTTCTGAGCGCTGGCTTGATTTTCACCAACCTGACCTGGGGACCAAAGACTTCACCTGTTACTGAGTCACTTCTCAGCGGGACAAAAATCACAAAATAATCACATTGCTTTGTTGAAGTACAAAATTTCAAAGCCTTCAACCTCAGAAGATTTGTCTTCTGGGTTTTTGATTCTGACAAAAACCAGTTTGCTGGTGATGCACATTGGTCTTGTTTTTCCATCTTGTAGCAATATTAATAATGCCTTTCCTTGTACTTAAACCAAACAATTTGGTCATAACAGGTAATATGTTCAGTGCACAAGTCTACCATGGGTTTCATCATGGACGGCTTTGTAGAGAAATTAATTTTGTTCACCCACACAGGTAGGCAGGGACATAGCAAACCCTGTTGCCTCAGGTTAAAACAAATTTTGGCTTCATTTCTGCAGGCAAACTGGCAACACACCGTACACCTACACATAACATCACTGGCCTTTAGCCTCCGAGGCCTGACTCCAAGAGGACCTCCCGATCTCGCTATGTTTTCCCCTCACTCCAAGGTCACTCCTTAATGGACATGTAGACATCTAAGTGTCAAGTTCGATCCCTTGCCTGGGACCAATTTGCTGTCAGAGCACCTTTCAGGAGCTAATGATGTTTTGACTACCTAAAACATGAGGCAGTCAAAACAGAATTTATTAGTTTTAAATTGGCCTCAATGGGAGATGAGATTTTTTTTTCTTTTTGTATTGTTACTTTTTTTATTGATGTGTATTTGACTATTAGTTTAAATTTTCTCAAATAGTTGGCGAACTTTTAACACTTTAAAATGTGTTTGTGTAATGCACCGTTAATCTGTAGCTACATGGTAGAAACTGTAAAAGACTGCTGAGTTTAAATCATAGTTATGATTGGAAAAATCAGATCCAATCTCAGGAGATTCATATAATCATTATAAATCATTAAAGATACCTTAAGGACAAGACTTCATACAGACTCCCAGATAACACCACTTGTGTGTGATGCAGAGACCTGGGGAAAGCCTGTGTTTGCTGCTGTTGTGTGGATGAATACTGTGGCAGTATACTTCAAGAGCTACAAATTTAAAACAGCTGCTTCAATGACAAAGAACTGGAGACCTTTGAGACTTGCAGACTAGGATGTTTCATCCTTTTCTAACACTTACTTATAATATTTTGCAAAAAGTTCCATAAAACTCTCCATTTGTGTCTTGTTTGTCAGCAGTGTTTGGCTTCCTACTTGTTTCTGACTTTAAGATAAAATCATTGTTGTCCAGATGTCCAGCAAACATGTTCAGACTGTGACTCGGGGCACATTTCCCTCTTTGCAGCAGAAACAAACGCAGCATCTTCAAAGCCAGTGTTGTTACACTGTATTCTATGTCAACATCAGATTGCAGCATCTTTCCACAATACCCCCTGCAGCTTCAAATCTGATGTAAGGCCACACATCAAACAGCTCGGCGTAAGCTGGTCAGCCTCAAACCTTTCACTGATACATTAGAGTATGAATGTCTGATATGAAAAGATTTATTAAAGTCAAAGCTGATGTGTCACTTCAATCCTTCTATACAGTCACTTTCTACTTACCGTCAGACCACGGTTTGGGTCCTGTGCTTTGATTGTGTCCTTGCATGGTTGGGGTAGGGCAGGGACTTGACTGGGGACCACCCAAAGGTGCCATTGGCATACCTTGCAACACAATGACAATTCATATTTTAATAAATGTTTTGTTAATTAAACGGATAATGTCAATCTGTGATGGGATGTTAGTTACAGTTTGACAAAGGTGTTTTTATTTTCCTTGTATGTTTGTTTGTTGTGAAAATGCAGCACTTTAAAGTTGCAGGTTCTTAAAATGTTGAGAGTTTACTGCTTTTCTCTGTTTTATATCATTGCAAACTACATAAAGTTGGGTTTTGGAATGTTGGTTCTACAAAATTATGATGTGCCTTTTTAGTGCCTTTTTAACAATTTTCTGACCTTTCATAAGATTACTCAATTAACAGTAAAAATAATCAGCAGATTCATCTATGATGACAACAGCCACTAGTTCCACCCTAAATATTTTTTAATTTAAGCTCCTTATGCCGAAGAGTCTGTGCCAATATCCAGTAACTTTGCATTACTAAGCCCCCCAAATGTTAAGCATTTACCAAAGAATTATTTTTATCAGGGTGGAAAAATGATGACACCTTCTAGATCATTTGCCACAAAAGATCCCAATAAAAACTGTGCAGTAATACACCACCACATCTAACATCTAACACTGAATTTCCCCTCAGGGGCATTAATAAAGTAAATAAACTGAGATTATTCCTTAATATTAGCAGCAACCAGACACTTGTAAGAATGACTAAAAAATCCAAAATATGTTGACTGCTTAATTGACACTGAAATTGTGGTTATTACCATGAGAAGCATCTCTGACACCAGAAAACAATTTGGATTTAGGAAGCTTGAAATCATCAAGATCTCTGGTCAAGATTACACCCATCCTCTCAATGCAAGCTGACACACTGCTCACCAGGCTACATCAACTGCCAGGTTACATTACTTGAGTGGATGCTCTTGGGTCAAAATCTTGGCCACACTGAAATATGAACCATCCACGTTCTGAGGTGGCCTGGCTCACATTTCATGGACGACACAGAGCTCATATCAAAGTGTCAATTGAGTTCAGATCTACTACTACTCAAAACAATACACTCCTAATACACTGTGAGCTTACGAGACCCTGCACTGTAACACTTCAAACATCTTCACTCAGTCTTACCTGGAGGCCTGTTGTAAGGACTAGCAGTAGGTGCCTGCTGCTGCTGTTGCTGTTGCTGCTGTTGCATTGTGGGTAGGGTCCTCTTGCCCTGAACAGCCAGTTGAAGGTTTTCAGGTAAGGGTTGCCCACGACCCAGGATCTTGTAGGCGAGGATCTGAGCTCTGAGCTGCTGCAGCTGGACCGGACTGAAAGCAGAAGGTCCCCGCCCCTGCTGGCTCATGTTGGACATGTTGGGCACGGCTGTCTGGGGATCCATGGGCATCATAGGGCCTGACTGGGAGGGAGGCATGTGGGGAGGCGTGGGTCCCCCACCACCTCCACCTCCTGACATGGGACTAGAGGCATGCTCATGGACACCCATGGGGGATGGATGAGGGGACATGTATCCTACAGAAGACAGGAAGGAATTTCAATGATTTTACATAACCAAAATTCACATTAGTGCCATTAAAGCAGTGGGTAACTGGGGATTGGAGCCCACCTAAGGGGTTAGATTAGATTAGATTAGATTAGATTAACTTTATTGTCCACTTGAGTGGAAAATTGTCTTTGGCTCCTCCAAAATTAAGTTACATTACAAAGTTGTGAAATAAATCTAAGTGGCGCAGGATTAACAGGACAGAAAATACAAGCTAATACATATTTTTCTGACACAAAAACTGGGTTATCTAAGTTAAGACTTTCCTACAATCTTTGCTTTTGTTTCTTGTTAATGACTTCTTTTAAACTATACAAAATAAAGCTGCGAGTGAAGAGGAACTGTTTTAAAGTGACACAAGCCAAAAAGATTGGGAGACACTGGCTGTGAGTACTGACTAAGCTTCTGATGCTACAGGCCTGTTTAGAAAGCTTTTAGTTTAAAAAAAACAATCGACAAGGTACCTTGGCTGTGCTGGTCCATTGGACTCTGTGGAGGTCCCATACCACTATGCAGAGATCTCATCCCCACACCTTTCATGTGACCAAAGTGCATTGCATCCGCCATGGTCTTCTCATTCATTCCCTCCATTGTCTGAAAATGGAAAAAATTAAGATTCAAGATAAAGATTAATTCATAGTGTACAACACATTTCCCCCAAAACTGCAATTTCTGACGCAACCCTGAATGAAAAAGGGCTACAAAACTGAAGGCTGTGATGAAAATAGTCATATCATCCCACATATTAAATATCACAAGGCAAATGACTCAAAAATCACACTTCTCATAAGTTTCATCTCAGGTCACACGTTTTGCAAAAGCTGATCAGTGGACTAAAGATGTAAGTGCTACATGCCTTAATTGTCAAGCTGTCCCAGATAAATGCATTGACAAACATCTCAGAGGATGATGAAAACACCCAAGCAGAGATACTACCACTGTAGATTTCCAATTGCTTTTCATTTATTTAGGTATTTGTGCTGTCAGCAGGTGACAAGTGACAAAGACAAGTAAGTCCAACACTTAAATTATATACATATAATATTTTGATATTTCTAACGGAATTCCTTGTTACTACCTGGACAACATAAGCACCAATGCGATTTGTCTGCAATAAGCCAATATGGTTGATATATCAGTTTGCATCTTGTAAAAAGCAACAACTTGGCCTGTTAAAGACATTGCAGAGATAAAGAAAAACTATAACTATACTGTCTCTGTGCAGGAGTGACATTAGAGGACACTTAACAGCAGAGGGCACACTGTACCTTGTGCATAGGATACATGCTGTCCTGAGAATAGTCACTTTGTCCCTGTCCCTGCATGCCATGAGGTGCGTTGGGTGTTCCAGGTCCAGGGCTGGGTCCCATCATGCTGTGAACGGAGCCTGGGGAGGGGTCTGGTCCAGGGCTAGGGCCCAAGATGGGCCCTGGGGATAGACCTGCCCCCGGAGAAGGGCCAGGATGGGACATACCACCTGATGTGTCTGAAGGGGTGGACATCTACTGAATTGCTGGGAGCATACCAGGCAGCTTCAGGGGAGAAAAAACACAGAAGGGACAGGTTTTAAAGCCATGCAAACAATACAAGTCCAATATCACTGTAAAATGTTAATGTAGTCTATTTTACTTTTTTTACTGTTGCTAAAATGGTCTGTCATTAAGCAATGTTTTTTATAAGGTTATTTTTAAAAAAGGAACTTTAATCACAGAGCAGTTTCAATCGACAGGATTATATCGTATAGGTGCTCCTCGCAGGGTGGCATTTATGTGTACATTTTCACTTTGAGTACTATACAATATAGAATATCTGTATTCAATTAAATCTTATTTATAAAGTCCATAATCGCAAATCACAATATGCCGTTACAGCATATGACATCCCTCTGTCCTTGGACCCTCACAGGAAGAAAAAACTCCCCCAAAAACACTTTAACAGGGGAAAACTTGTCGAAACCTCCTGAAGAGCAACTAAGGAGGGATCTCTCTTACAGAACAGGTAGATGTGCAATAGATGTCATGTGCACAGAACAGATCTACAGTGATCCATACAACAAAATGATTCATAAAGTGAGGCAGAGACAGAGAGAAATGCAGGGCAAATATTTAATAATAAAATAATTCTTTGGCATTTGTTTAAAAGCTTAAGTGGCCTGTAAAAACTCTGTTTTGTAATATATGTTTGTCTGCCTTTTAAACAGAGTACCTTTACTATGTAAATTAAAGCATGCTTTTTCAATTTAAAGCATTTTAGTAACTGCAACATCCTGATTGAATTTCGCTCCATGACACTCCCCCTTTCTCTCTCCCCTTTACTGCCCTCTTTCAATAAAGGCAAAAAATCCCCAAAGAATATGCAGAATATGTTGTAATGCAAGGCTTTATGTCGGCAGTGTGACCTGACACGTCTAAATGTATTTTTCTGTTAAGAGTGAAGTCAATATTGAGGCCATATTATGAAGGCAAAGCCCTGAGTAACAACAGCAAGCATGCTCCATAACACAGACACATCACAGACACACAGAGCTGCAGTGAATGTGGACTGCCGACCTCAATGTGAACTGGACATCAGCCTGACTGACCACTTTTCTATCACTTCCTGCTGTCAGTAGCTCCTGATGCACAATGCAGATATCAGTCAATCCCATTTGTCTCACCTACAGTATACTGGCGTATTATTCATAAGTTTAAGCTCATCTCTGATATAGTAAAGCTATCAGGCTTCCTGTTGTGATTAACGTTACTATTAATGCTGTCACTTCACCTCCAGCAGAGGTAACGTTTGACAGAAACACGCCGTATTTACAGCGTGAAAACAGCTGTCTAAACACGCCAATTACCAATAAAATACAAACTAAATAACACCATACAGGTTTTATTAACAGCTTGACGTTCGTGTTATATAGTTGTTTTCTCATAATGCTCGTAACAGTACCAGTAACGCTTAGCTCGGAAACTAACGTTATCACTCAGTCGAGCAACGTTAACTCTGATTGGATCATGGCTTCCCCAAAAACTGGTGGCCATCACGGATGTGCAGGCAAAATCAAAGTTTAGATGAAAGTCAAGTCCCTGACATGACCTTGGCGATGTTGCTAGTAACAAAAACTCGACTTTGATGATACATTTAGTAGCTCGTAGTTTCACAGAACAAACAGCTCGGTCGCTTTCGGCTGTCTTGCCTCGCTCGTTGGGGAACTTAGCATACAGCTAGCTAGTTAGCTGACGGTAGTTAGCATAGCGGCTAACCTGCTAGCTAGTCCGGGTCCAGATTCCCCAGCTAGCGAACCGAGTCCGTGTCAGAAAGTTTGGACAGTTAGCTGAACGCTGAGTAGTTACATGTCAATATGAATCACAGACGAAGCGCCGTTAGTCAGTTTACCTTTCGGCTGAACTGTAACTGCACACAATTAGATGGAAATATTGTAATGTTTCTTCAAAATATGACTGCTGTCCAAAAGTTCACTCCCCCTCACTGTTGTTTTGCTGACATATTAAAGTTTTTCTTCTGTCGCCATTACTGATTTGTCAATGTCACCGGAAGTCCCGCCCGTCTCCACGATGATTGGCTGCATCCTCAGTCAATCATCTTATTTTGCTGCTCTTGGGCGTGAATGTGTCCTGTAACCATTGCTGCAACTTTCTGCTTGAGTGGCCATGATTGCAAACAGGACAATAAAACAAACTTGGAGACCTTGTCAACCATAATAACATTAAAATAATGACCTGTGTTTGATACTGTAAACGCACCAGTGCACATGGGACAGAGATTTTGATCTGCTTTCAGTGCATAACCTCTTTTCCTGCTTTTAAATATAGATAAATAAATCCTACTTATTTCTCATTTTCATTAAGATATTGCTATTTAATGTCAGCTAAAGAGCCTTCAGCACTGGTGGAATACAACAAAGCGCTATTTTGATTCATTTTTACTTGAATATTTCTACTCCACGACATTTAAGAGAGAAATATTATACCCTTTACTCCAGTTCAGTGTTTGCACAGCTGTACCAGTTATTTTGCAGACTGCAGTTTTACATACAAAGCCTACAAGAAGCTTATTACGCAATTTTAATAGATTAAACAGCTCAATATATGAGCTGTATGAGCTAATATGCATAATGTGCAACCTTACTTTTGGGGCATTGCACTGGCCTATATGTTGCCAATAATTTACTTGTGTGAATAATGAATGCAGGACATATAAACTTACATTGCAGTATAGCATTGCTACTTCTACATTTGTTTATTAGACACATATGGAGCTATTTGAGTATGCGATGGCTAAACATGAATAATATGCAATTATCTTAAGTCACAAAGGGGTAAATACTGCACCAAAAAATCTAAAAAGTCTCAATGTTTAAGAAATAATTGAATGTCATAAATTAAATGATCAAATTAACAATGGCTGTGTCATAGACTGTTATATTAGGGGTGTGATATAGGGAGGTACTTTTATCATATCAGCAATGGACACTCGCAGGCCAATAATGTAAATTTAAAGGAGAAAGAAATACTATTTGGATGGTTTCATATGTTTTGGTCATCATGTTTCAGTTTGAAAAACTGCAAAGCCACAAAAAAAGTCTTGCCTCACCATGTCGACACCATCTGAGCTATAATGAAGTGTTGAAATAACAGGACAAAAGTTGGGACAGTATAATTTTCTAACTTTAAAGCTATTTAGGGGACTTTTTCAGAGGGAAATCCAGAGGCTACAATATTCCAGAACATCCTCCTGCTCCTCTGTGTTCAGACCAAAAAGTGAACACAAGATGGCAGCAGGGACCACCAGTTGCCTCCAGAAACTGCCCTCTGCAGCCCAGTGCTGTACGGTCAACACAGAAGCACCTGGCAGGTACTGAATTACCACAGACATCTGAGCTCTAAACAAACACATGTCAGGTCCAGAGTGATGAAGAGCTAGCCATCATTTACATACACCAACTTAGTAATCCTGATGATAGCAATGTGGAGTTTTAAAGGCAAGCCATGCAAATGACACACAGGTTCAGTCAAGCGCCATTTGCATCCCTCTGATATCAGAAACTTTGTTTTGTTGTCATTGTGAAAAGATAAAGCTGTTTTTTACTGGACATGTATTGTTTGGAGACATTATTTTTTCTGTCCTGTTTTTATCTACATAGTACAGTTCATAATTTGTCTGCATTTACATCAAGTGTATTTTACCCAAATAAATTACGACAGATTCTATAACTAAAATCAGTTTTGGGGCTGACATATGTCAATATTCAAAATGTTTCACTGCAACCTTAATGGACGAGCTCTTGGCTCCATCTTACACATCCAGAGTCGACTGGATGTTATCAAGTATTGGCAGACTTTATCTGCAGTGAAGAGAAATATGCATGTTCTGCAGAAAATAATGATTGTACAGATCTAATTCCTAGAAAACATGACACATGCATTGAGATCAGAATTATTCTAAGACTGAAAATATGACGTATCATGTCAGTTACAGCAACAGAAACAAAAACAATTCTGGTCAGAGATCATTTTGTCACACTTACACTATGATCTGGAACGAGATCCCACACTACATTAGAGCATAACCTCTATTACATTTCAAACACGCATATAAAACACTATCCGAAGAAAGGACATACCTGCAACCACTGATTTAAATCCCATACTCCATTTTACTCACTCCACTTCAGTCCACTACTCTACATTGTCTATGTAGCTGCCTGCATTTTGTTGTTTTGCCTCTGTTGACTGTTTCTGTTTTTATTCTGTATTGTAATGTGTCTTTGTTTCATAACAGGAACCTGCAGTTTTATTTGTAACACACAATGTTACTTTTAATTCCTTTCCTGTAAAAAGAAATGAAATGAAATAAACAAATGGGATTTTGAAACCTCAAATGCACTGAAAATAAATTGGTTTATGAGTAAATTTATGAATTTTGTTGAAAGATGTAAACCACGTCTTGGTTCTTTGAGTCAGCCTGGACACAACTTTTTTATGTTCAAACAAATTAAGGTTATTTTGTAATGACTGAAAACAAACAAATATTTCTAGTCAAATAAACTCAATCTTAATTCAATTTTACTTAAATAATATATGTATATATATCATAGTTCATGTAACTTAAGGATTTAAGTAGAATTAAAGATTGAAGATCAAGTTTATTTGACTAGAAAAGTTATTTGTTTTGAAGTTAAAACAACTAGTTTCTTTCTATCTATCTATCTATCTATCTATAGGCAATGACACCTGAATGACCTGTAAGACATTCAAAGCACTCCAACCTGACAGTCCATCATTTGAATACCTCACATATCAATAAACAAAGCCTCACGTTTAAACTTTGATCTTGACTTCCCCTCCTCAACAATTCTGCCCTTTCTTATACGTCTCCATAAAGGATGTGCGCAGGGTTCCTGAATGTAAATTTTACCCAAATAAACAAACCTAATTAACTTTGTGGTGAAAGCCACCGCCCCCTTCAAATTCACCGAGCCAGGAAAGGGCTGGCCGCAGTCATTTGGCAGTGAAAGGACTAGTGGTTGTGGCTTCCATTCACCTTGAAACCCTCCGTAAAAAGCTCCGGTGAACCACTGGCGTGACATTTTATTCAAAGCCTACAGGTTTTTAAATGGATGGGCTGAACAATGGGTTGCTCATTTACAGATGCAAAGAAGGTCCCTTCATTTCATCCTTCTTCTCTCTTTGATGATGATGATGAATCCCCTCATGCTTCATGTGTTTCTAGAAAGGAATGATAAAATGAATTTGTCCTGAATCACGATGGCATTGTGTACCAAGAAATACTAGGGCAACAAAATTCCCATATTCCCTTGCTGTTATTCATCCCAGTAGAGCAAAATAATTAAAGTATTATTTTAGCAATAGAAAGTAATTTGAGAGCTTTAAAGTTTACTCATACCAACTCTGAACTCTTCTTTTTGTCATCTATACACACTTTTTGTAATCTATTCTCAGGTCATTCTTGCAAAAGACAACTTTATCTCAATGAAGATTCCTATTTTAATGAGAGTTTCAAATCAATTCATTAGAATTTTGGCAATAATGCCTGAGTAATTTTGTTCATTTACAGACCAATCATTCTGATTATGCTACTGGCGAGATTAAATTGCTTTCCTGCATTTAATGTCATGATAAAATACATATATTGGGGTTGGCAGAGTGAATATGCCACTTTAGGCATCCGATTAATGGACAATGGACATTCATTTTGACACTTTATGGACTGAATTGTTAGTCAGTTTATTTTCAAATTAATTTATAACTTTTGTGTCTATTTTCCCTGCTCAGTTGTTAAAAAGGCTCTAAAAATACAGTAAGAGAAAAATATGTTATAAATTTCATACACTAAACATAATAAATATGCATAAACTAGTACATTGCACATCCACCAATAAATACAGCCACATTATAACACAAGGAAGTTACTTATAAACCATACAAAAAAAAAAAAACCATCCGTTTGAATAAACTACCAGTAAAGAAATCTGTTATTCTAACTCTAAAATATGGACATTTCTGGCACAAGTTCATCAGTGTCATGTATTTAACAGTGATGTAGTACCGCCTCTAAAGAGTTCGTCAGCTATGATATATTGGAACAAAATGTGTTTTATTCATCTTCATATATTATATGATATTTGTACTGCGGGATATTTTGGAGCTATGCGAAGATGAATGTTTAGTTTTACTGTCAAGCATCAGACACTTACAGGCAACAGGCAGATATATGCGCATACTGTACATAAACGCACACACACACACACTTGTGTTGGTGCACGTGCACTGTGTTGCTATCCCCAGGTGTGTGTGCAAACAAAGGGAGTGTTATAATTAGTTTTACATGAGCCACATTTGGCAGGGAGCTGTTTGCTTTCTCTCTGTGTTATCTGAGAGTCCCATTTGAATAACCAATGCTGACACTGTGGTGCACTTATTTATTTCTGAGCAAGATGATGGAGTGGATGTTTAAACAGGGGAGACAGCCGGCGTCGAAATAATAAAGAGGCCATATTTCAACTTTGAGTATTAGTGTGTATATAAGAATTATTATTGATATCAGCACCTGAATGAACCTTTTCCTCCTGGGCTTTTTTCTTTTGTCTCCCTTTCTTCCTTTTCTTTCATCCTCTGCATTTTTTTATTCAGTTTCTGCCTCTCTTTTCTTTCCTGCTAGTTCTTTAGCTTCTTCCTCCAACTCTTTTCATTACAAAATATGTGATTCTAGAAGTTTGGTCGTCAGTGAGCCAGCCCTTATAACACCATAGCCAGCCCGGATAGGGCCAGTCAATCTTCTTTCTATTTTTCTTTTTACTGGGCCGATTACCTCCCCTTAAGGCATTTTGCTCAAAGGATTGTCCATCATTTCATCCAATAAAGACCGCCGGAGGAAAAAAGCTCTCACAAGTGCTAACCAACAGCTAGCAACTGTCTGCCAGTTACTGTAGAAACAACTGTTAACATCTGACTAGTACCGTAAGTTCACAGTTTATTTAAAATGCCTATTTGTTCATCATCTCTAACTGTCTGCAAACCATCCCTCTTTTGTGGAGCAGATCACAGAGCAGATAGCGCTTTGGACTTTCCGACTCAAAGCACAGAACTGTCACGTTGGTTTGCCATGTGAAGGTACGTCACGCTGTATGGAAGTGGAACAAGAGTGCCATCTTTTGAGGTACACGCTCTTTTATTTTTAATACCAAAGTGCATGTATTCAGTCCAAACCAGGCAGCAAACTCCAGGGGTAAAAAATGAAGCCAATGCAGAAGTACCAAAGACTGCAGTTCCTCTAATGACCACTTGAGGCTGGCCCCAGAAGCAAGTAAATCCTCATAGACGCCAATTTTAAAATGCTCAACTTCACGGCAGAAATAAACATGTTTACAGCCTGGTACAAAAACAGTTTTGATCTTTATAGTAATTCCCCCCTTCATGACAATTTTACAAGGGATTATGTAACTCATCCGTTTACATTTTATTGAGGCTTCTCGTCCAAACTCAGTCATTTCTAGCTCCAAAAAACTCAAGATGGCGATGGCTGAAATGCCAAAGTCTTCCAAATGGAGTTCCCAAACCAACGGGTGACGTCACAGTTGCTACGTTCATTATTTTATACAGTCAGTGGTTCAGAAATGATAGTTTACAATGTGCAGGTATGTGAGTGGACGTAGTGTGTCAGTGTCTGTAATCCAGCATTGGGCTGCAGTCGTATGGATTAGTTTGTCCAGTTACTGTACTTACAATACTTGCTCAACAAAGCAGGCACAGGTAACAGTGTGTGATACACACAAGATGGCGCCCCTGTTGAAAAAATTTGACATCAACTTCACATCGTCTGCAGGCATTTAGCACAGGTGTAATCAGTTTTATTGTCTATATCTGTGCTTTTCCTGGTGGGACATGTCAAAAATGTCTTGTATACAAAGTTCTATTTTTCAAAGGAGAGAATCGCATGTAAAAATGATGTTCAGTGACAGTAGTAGGGGACTGTAGGATAATAGTCCCAGTTTACTGACCTTTTCAAGTTTCCGATGTTTTACTTG
Organism: Epinephelus cyanopodus; assembly: GCA_026686955.1. Lineage (NCBI taxonomy): Eukaryota > Metazoa > Chordata > Actinopteri > Perciformes > Serranidae > Epinephelus > Epinephelus cyanopodus. The sequence goes on along the minus strand of CM048921.1, from coordinate 37,839,227 downwards.
AATCCAGGTTATAACATTACAAGAGCAATTTGCATTCAGACACACTTTTGGGGAAAAAAAATAGGCATTCATGTTGACTTTTGGATCTCAGTGTCACAGTTTGGCCCCGTCTGTTGATTCCTAAACGTCATTCTTGGCCAAGTGCTCTCTTTTCTCTTTCCCTCTCTCGGCTTTATCCGCTGGCCCTCTGACCAATGTTTGTTATTTCTCTCTTCAAGTGCTCCTCGTGAAAGGAAAACTTCTGCGAGATTTACGGGCAGGTGCACCGTGCCCTCCTCCATCACTCCACCCTCAATTTCTGCCTGCCGGTGCTCAATTTGCGAGAGCTGCTTTTGAGCTCTCCCAAGGGACCGACTTCAGGACCAGAGCAACGCATGCTGAGATCTTTTTCCAAGATGGTGCCGGGGTCATGCAGGAGGCTGAAGAGAGAGGAAATGCTGTCAGAGGAAGTCTCTTTGTAGTTGCTTTTGTTGCAGGTGTTCTGCCATTCATTGTTAAAGCACGCTGTTTAATATTACAACCTGCCTGACATCTGGTGGCCTGGGCTGGACCAAAGCAGCAGCTCATGATGATTACGGATAACCCTGCCTGATAATATCTTCTGACAGATTACACATAAGCACACATGCTGATTATCAGCAGATGATGTGTGAGCACTCTACACATAATGTTCAGTATTCTGACAAAAAAAATTCAGTGACAGTTTTGTGTAAATAAAGTAGCAACAGCCTTCTTGGTTGAACTGTTTATGTATTAAGAGAGATGGAAACAGCAGAATCATTCAGTCCTGCTGCCAATTTGTCCTTTGGGGCCCCAAAACCGTTTTCCCCACTGTTCAAAATTGTTGACAGGACACCTCACACTGCAAACAGAGTCAATTATTATTTTTTGTGTGATGAATTATTAGTCCATGAACATTTTTATTGTAACCTCTTAAAGAATGTAATGTCCGCATCATCCAGAGCTTTAAAAACCTTAACGTAACTGTTTGGCATGGCATATTTACATGTTACGTCACATGCCTCCAGCTAGTATTTTTAGCAGACAGGTGCAGGAATAAGACCTAGAAACGAGGAGCCTGCTCCAACTCCAAAGTCATTGAGATCTGGCACTTGGGCAGTGACTTGTGTTGTCAGAAACAAACGAAAAAAGACATCATTTAATATCAGCATGACACGTGGCCGGTTGCCATTATAGTTTAATAGTGCCGGGCGGCGTCAGGGGGAAATGCGGCGGGACAAAGACAAAATTTAAGGTGGTGAAAGTCCGACTTGGGCTAGCAGGAGGGGTGGTGGATGGATCCAACAAACGTCGGTGTTGGACCCATCTGTGAGAGAGCGGAGTTGTTGAAGAAAAAAAAAGTCAATTCACGGTGTTGTACCAATGCAGCGCGTATATTTTGAAAGAGAATGTGTGCAAATGTTAAATTTCCTTTTGTTTCAAAACAAAGTGTCTTTTGAAAGACGACAACTTGACGTCAACAACCAACACACCCAGGGTTCCTTGCATGTTGTATGTGGACGTCGAAAGTCCATGACCATGTCAATGCATGACGAGGTCGGGGTGAGAATGTGTGGAAATGAGTTAGCATGTTAGCACTCCCGGCTCCTTCGTCTCGAGGTTGATCAATTTTTTGAACGGGATTTCGGATAGATGCCTGAAATAAGATCTGTAGTTAACTAACTAAGAGATTGTCTTCTACAACAGAAAATTATAGGAAAAATAAAAGATATGGGTGAGAATTATTACTCTGAAATTATTGAAAAGGTCCTTAATAAAATAACTATACAAAAACATACTGGGCGGATAAAAAGGAGGATAAAAAGGGTGCAAAAAAAGTGCACCTGAGCTGACACCATCCCTTTATTTCTAGCGCCATCTGCTGTGACCCTCCAACATCGTAGCTCCAGTTACATTGTGCATGTGTCATACCCCATAGATCCCATGGGGCTCAGGAGTGTGTCCCAGCCATCACTGAATAGCTTTGGGTGCTGCTTGGACTTTTTGAGGCCTGCCCTGCATTTGCTTTAAACACTCAGCGCCAACTACAGACTCTCAAACTTCATCAACAAAGGAAGAAAGACATCCCAGTTCTGCCCAAAAGTGTCTGACTGACAAGTGAAGTGCAGAAACAAACTTTGTTGAAGTGCAAAAAAAAAGTAACTGCTTTCAATACACGTCTGTTAATGACATCTGTAATTGAGTTGTGTGTTCTTTCATCGCCGGTTGGAATTGGATGAAACAGATGAAACAGGTCAGAATGGTAAGTTTGGCTCTTTTTCACCCAAATGTGTTTCCAGCCTTTTCAGCTTGTAGCTGAAAGTGCAACGCCAGCATGTGTTTTGAACTTGTCACAGTGAATCGCTGCAGCTCAGAGAGGAGGGGGGAATGAAGTCAACCCTGAATACCTGCCCACCATCAGCGCATGGTGAGCATCTGTGAGCTGTTAAGACCACTTCATCTTAACCACATCCACAGGAGGGAGGTTAGTGGTGTTAAGATGTAAAGCACGGTACAGTATGTCTGTCTGTATTTGTAAAGAAACGTGAATATCCAGAATTAAAGGAGAAACTGTGTGAATGTGTTTTGGCTCTGCTCTGAATCGGTGCAGAAAGAAGATACGCAGAAGCTCAGGGATGATATACTATGGTATGTGAGGCATGCTGGGACTAATTGCTTGTTTCCACTCACAAAATTTAGCGTTAAACGATTTAACGATGGGCCACTATAGTCATTCTCTGTCCCTAAATCATCCAAAGTGCCATCAGAGCAGGAATTCGTGATAAAATAAGTCATCAGCATTTAAATGGAAACTTGTATAGTTCAAACAGGCAGCTGCTTCTGTCTGGTCTAAAATGTTTTGCTGGTCTTTGACCTGCAGTGGTTTGGAAGTGAGGTGTTAAGTGCCGAACATCAATGTCTAGTGGATCTGTAGCAGCCCGACTCGGTTTCATCCTGATTACTAGTTTTTCTACCGCTCATAAAATGTCTACAACTTGTTCAATTTTCTCCACAGCTCCACAAACATGTTGTTTATACGGCATGCAATGAGCCCTCAAACTTTTATCTTATTGAAACTGATAATTGATTAATGAAATAATTGGTTTTAACGTCTCTTTTCATCATCAGGTTTTGTTTTCACAGATTAGTACAACTGTGGACACTGTTTTATACCTATTTTGATCCTGAACTGGACTTGATTTGCTCTTGCATCTCAAACACAGTTTCCATGCAGATCTTGTGAAAATTTTAACCAGATTTCAAGGAAATCGGTAAAAGAAATTGCAACTAAATGCATGTTTCCATCTTGACCAATGAAAATCTGCAAAAACTGAATTTCAGGAACTTGATAGGCGATTTGGAAACGATGTCAATATCAGTATCGATTTTGGTATTATTTTAATTTAGTTTTAGTGTTTAAACAAAAATGCTTATTTGTTTTAGGTGCATTCAAGTCTTTTTTTAATCATTCATAGTGAAGGATAAAAAGGATAAGGATGGTTGAAGTGCTGAAATTCCATTTAGACATTTTTTTTTCTTCAGCTAAATTTAATCCCTACACTTACAAACTTGCATTGAGTCTTTGATGGGTTTATTAGCACACACTCACTGATCGTATTTGAAAAGCTCGTCTTTCTATTATGATCTCAAAACTTGGAGACCACAAATAACTAAGCTGAAACAACATGGTTCCTCTGGCTCCCCCTCTGGATTTCCAGCATTTAAACTTAAAAATTAAAATGTGCATAAAACAGGTGGATTGATTCAGACTTCAGACTTCAGACTTTGTTTGTTAGCTTTAGACAGAGCCAGGCTAGCTGTTTCCACCTGTTTCCAGTCTTTGTGCTAAGCTAAGCTAACTGGGTATTCATCATGCTAATGTGAGAGTGGCATCAATATGCTCATCTAACTCTTGGCAAGAAAGCGAATATTCCTTCTCTTTTCAGAGTAAGTCAGGAATGTACCTGTAACCAGAGCATCAATAAATAAAAAAGTATTCATGCACAGACAACAACCCAAAATATTTACTCCACTTAGCATATCTTGGCCTGAGCTTGTTGCACAGAGCAAACTCATACGGTCTGATGACACTAATGGAGTGGAAAATGTATGAAAGTGGACAAGCAGCTTTGCGAGATGATCCCTGTGATACAGACGGACAGACAGACTGTCTTTAAACAGAACCACAGAGCTGCTGTCTGGAAATTTCAAAAACAGATTTGGCATCCTCTGTTTGACCATTTTGACAGAGATGATATATTATAGTATTGTGGAGTATATTTTCACATGGATTTTGACCTCTGTGTAAACTCTGCTCCCATTATCTGCCCGTGTACTCAACCGTCCGTCACGTCTCTGATGTCTGTCTGACTCTGGGTTTGTTTGTCTCTTTGTGTTTTTACAATTCTGTCTTTTTCCTGTTGTTTTCTTTTGCAAAGTCAGAGGCTCCAAATTTGAAAGATTCAAGAATTTTTTTATCTGTGCTTTCTTTTTGTTTGTTGTTCATCGCTGCAAACTGAATTTTCCATGCGAATTATGTGAGTAAGTGAGCTGAAAAGAACTACAAAAAAAGTGGCACTTTGTGTTTGTATTAGGTATTTATACAGGTCATCACTTGCTGTAATGCACACCATTCTTATCGGAGTTAACAGTGTGTAAGAAGATGATGTATGTTTTGTCAACCCTGTGCTATTTGACAGGTTTCGAGGCTTAACCCATTACTGAGGTAACGACAGACGTGTTTTTGACAAACGGGATCAGCCGCTGCCTTCAGATACATCAGCCTTCATCTTTTCACTCCAGACTCAGCACTCACTTTAAGAGAACAATACGAGAGATAAGTATTTAGTTGTTGAATTCAAGCCTGTGGTATTTCACCTGGCACTGCAGCCCTGAAGCCCATTGACAGTGAAGGCAGCCGCCCTTCGCTGCAATTAATTTGTGATTCCTCTGCTAACAAAGAGCTTGTCAAAGTGCCCCACCTCTCTCCTCTCAGGCCTTTCACAATACAAATCCCCCCGCCATTCTCCAGGCTGAGAGTTAAAGGCCTCCGCTGCGCATTCAAAAGAGGTTTTCCTCTCTCTCTCAGAGCAGATGTGTATGTAACTTTTTCACCCTGGACAGGAATCCTGTGATGACTTGTTGTCGCTCACAAACAGATTGACCTGTCATATTTGTCAGACTGGGGTTTTGTTATGGCATTAAGCAGCGAGAGCGTTCACAGGAGTCAGTGATGCTCCGGGATTGGTTCACATCCAGACTTCTTCTTCTCTGTAACCGGTCCAAGTGTGAGCTGTTACATTTAGCTTTGACTGTCATGAGACGCAATCTCTATCAGTATCTGTCACTGTCGAATCTTTGTTTTCATTTAAGGAAATGTGGGGAAATGTTTACCATAGGGTGTAGAGTACACCAACCCAAGAACTTGCACTTCCTTGAGTATTTCCATTTTATGCTACTTTATAGTCATGGGCGGATTATGAGACAATGGGCCCCTGGGTACAGCTGTGCAAAAGACCCCACCACCTCTCCTCCACAGGAACGCACATTAGCCCCATTTACACCTAGCAGTATGACGGTTCAGTTCATACGCTTTTTTTTTTTGTTCCCACTGTGAAAAGTTGTGGATGGTACCAATGTGAAAGTTTCGTACCGTCCCCATGTTTGGTCCCCCCTCTGTTGGGGTACCTAGCACGCAGATCTTGATTTGATTTGATTTGATTTGATTTGATTTGATTTGATTTGATTTGATAATGAGTGGATCTTAAAGAATTTAAAAAAATATATTAATTTCGACCAGATTATGTGAGCTGCATATATTCTAATCCTCACTTGGAGAAAAAAAAAAGCATCACAGAGTGTTGTTCCTGTGGGCTTTGGCAACACTAAACCCCTGAGCTTGCCAGAGAAGGACTAAATGCACGAACCCACTATTTTTAAATATCCCATGGAGAGAGACTCTCACTGCAGCCTGTTTTTATTATGCTCTGAAAATGCGGACGATTTGTGCAATATACAGTTATCAAAGTGACATTGTCTATATGCATGTCTCTCCTTCCAGCTATAAGCATCTATTCATTTACCTGTTGATAAAGAGATGAACAAGACGTATCTATCTGAATAAAGGACTAAGTAACATAAAGTATATTTTCATTGTGGTATTGCTTATTTTGCTTAAGCACAAGATCTGAGCACATCTTCCACCGCTGCTCTGCACAGCCACTCAGGTGTTTTTATTTTGGTTGATAAGACTCTGGTCAGGTGTGAAGTGGGTGGAGCTGTGCTGGGAATTACATGATTTCATCAAACTCTGTGCACCAAGAAGGATAACTGTTGGTTTTGCAAGATGTGCGTTACTGATAGTGCTATGTACATCTGCTCCATAGTCAACCCCTCAATACACAACATGTACTGAAGCCAAATCATGCAGCTATATTTGGGCCAGAGAGAGAGTCGACTTACAATTCAGAACACATCCAAGCGCTCCCACACTTAGGAAAACATCTTGGGATCAAACTCACGTCTTGACTTTGGCTGCTGTTCACTCAGCATCTTCCTTTCTGTTTCTCATCTGCATTGCTGTCTCACACTGAGTGGTGAAAGAAGTATTCAGATCTGTTACTTCACTGAAAATAGAAATATCACACTGGAAAAACACTTGTTGTTGGCTACCTCAAATTATGTGTCCATTCCTTGATCACCCTGTCAGTTAATCATTTTCCTTTAGTCCGTAAGAGTCCTCAGATCGAAAGAATCAAAAAGGTTTTTCATAGAGAATTAAGTTGTAAGTATTGTTTTAACAGGAAAAAGTGGTGTTGTGTTGGTATGCCTGGTGCTATTTAAAAGTATTTCTCATCTTTGCTGTACAACAGTTTTGTGTAAAAAAAGAATTAAAAGCCCGTCCCAAATGGCCTGTTGATTTCAGTGATTTAAGTAAATATTAGGCTATTAATTGAGGTTTTACGGTATGTTGGCATCTGCTCTCAAACAGGACACAAACGGTTGTCTCCTGGTTGAAAGTCCATGTTTGTTTGGCCTTGCCACCCTCCGCAGTCTGTGTCAGACTTGTGTGTTCATCATGACAAAAGATCCTCCTCAGAAATCTGTCATCTTGACATTATACCACCTTTTACTATAGTTTCAATTCCACAGAGAAGAAGAAATACATATAAATATTTTTAACTGAACACTTCCTGTCTCTGTTTCAAAATGAACACCCTCTGACAACATTTCTGTGGACAGAATTTATTTTTTTTGTTAAATATTTACAGGATGATTTTACTGACTGCAGTGGCTTGTGTGGCTCCATAAATGAGTGAAGAATCAGATATAGAGTAGTTATGGTAGTGGGCAGCTCTGCAGCAGCGCCACAGCAGCATACTGTCTGTGTGAACACTGCATGTGTGTGAGCAGCAGCAGTTCAGCAAGGTAGCCGTCATGTGTTGCTCGTGCAGGCAGTGTGGCCTGGGTGTAAAGTGGCATAAAATGGAAATACTTAAAGGCGCTGTATGTAAGAATGTGGCCAAAACGGTTACTGCACTCAAATTCAAAATACTACTGCGAGTCGTGTCCGTCGTGACCGTTCAAGCAAGTCCGGCTTCTCTGCTGCTGACGCTGCAGCCGGGATACAGCAGAGGAGGAACCGGCTGCTAATGCTATGTACTGGGACACTGCTAATGCTGCCTGCCGTTAGTGGCTGCAAAGTAAACCGTATCAGGTTGCTCACATTTTCCTGATGTCAGCTGCCACACTTACTCAGGATCCTTTTCTTAGAGGTGTACAGTGAATACAACTTTAATGGTATGGCATTAATGACGTGATCTCCATTTGTCCAGATCTTTTTCTGCATCCTGCGATGCCACAGGGTTAAACACTGTCCACGAGACATGCGCAGACAAGTTCTGACCGCTTTATAACTATATATCCAGAGAGCCACGACATCAAACCCTCAGAAAACCTTCAAAAGCAGAACCGTCTGTTCCGTCTTATGGAAAAGTTATTTATGACGGTGTCATTTGTAATACATTCAAAGCCTGTATTACCCTGCTATTCATCTCCTGACAGGTTTCCGCTGAACTCAGTGTTACTCATCTGAAAAGAAAAAGCCTCACACATGAGCTGAATGCCATCTTTGAGAGGTGTGCTGACATAAGTAGGTTTGATTCTATTTTTATTTCTGACTCAAATAACACAAGTTACAGGAAGGAACATCTCCGAAAATCCATTTGAAAAGCCAAACATGCCTGAAATTGTCACAGTGATGCGTTTTCCAGAGGTTGAGCCGTACAGCTGGGATAAGTTTGTTCAGGCAAATTGCTGTGCGAGTCCATCAGTGAAATGTAGACAGGGCTGGCTCAGAGCCAGAACATAGCAGGCCCACTGCACTCATCAGGAGGAATTCACGTTTACAGTCGGAGCAGTTGAGGAGGGAATAATTATGTGACCAGTAGAAACCTGTTGGTGAAAGAAGGTGAAAGGAGGAAAACACACAGTGGCCCAGTGACAGTTTAACACATAGAGTTTTATCTATTTAAGTCTAAAAATGTGTCAGTTCAATAGTTATTTTCTATCACTAGTCTTTGTCCTCAGGGTGCTGACGCATCAGGCAGAAATGCCAGAAACACTCACACCACAGGTTCACTCTCAATTCTGAAACAGAGTTCTCCGCACGTCTTCGAGCAAGAAGCAGCTAAACAACCATCGCCACAAGAAATGTTGGCACTGTGCAGTTCTGCAAACTATGGAAACGTTACATACATTGTTATTATGTAGTGGATATGTTGGCACTTTATGTTGCTTCACACTTCAGCAACACTGTGGTTAACGTATGGTTAGGTCTAAAATTTTCTCGATAAAACACCCACATTTTGTGCCTGAAATGCTGCTGGAAACACAGCAGTGACTCACTTCATCACAACCTGTTTTGTTGTTTGTTCGTCTCCAACAGTGGTTTGCAGCTTGGTGAGCATCTTGCCTTGGCAACATGCCATCCACCATCCCCTCCACCTGAGTCAGCTCACTATAAACATTGCTATGATATGAAAAGTTTAAATGTAACATGTTTCTGATTTGCAGAAACATGTGATGCAAGCATTTTCCTCTGGTGACTGGGCCGAGCTAAATCAGGTCTAAAGGCCTGCAAACTTTCAAGGGAAAGAACAGACTTGGGCAACTGATTTATTTGCAGCCTTGAATCTTGCAAACAGACTCACGTTTCAACAACACTTTGTCTTCATCAGAGTCGAAGAAGACTAGACAGATAGTCAACCTTCAACCTGCACCATTGTCACTGGATAATTGGTTGAACAGGAGTTCAAATGCTTTGGATGGTGGAGGTGGGAGCTTCCATTGTCAATGTCTAAGTTCCACACCCTGAGCACTGTGATCCCATCAGACGCAAAAGAAGACCCATATCGGGCTGGGCTCTCATGCATTGTTTGTAACCCTGTGCATATCACACAAAATCAGTCAGTTATTTGTGTGTAACCCATGTCCTGACTGGTCTTTTTCTAACCCTAACCACAGTAACTTTACTTTCTTAAACCTAACCTCTGTAACTTTACGTTATTTACGAAACTTCACGTCAAGGACATAACATTATTTGTGGGGCTCTATTTTGTGGCATATCATGATGTTGTATAATAATACATTGCAGATATATCTTAAAGACAAAACACAAAAAGTACTGCATGCGTCAGGTGTAAGAAATAAAAAGGAAACATAACAGCTTCAGTACTTCAATTGGGCTATAAGGCTAAACTGTTTTGAGAGTATGAATCTGACCTAATCTAATGAAAAAGATGCCGGGTAACTGAAAATCTTCTGCACCCTGAACAAACAATGGAGCTGAAATTCAGCTCCACTGGCTGAAGTCTTCTCCCTCAAGCTCTGATCAAAACTGGCTGCCAAATATAACCAAACCTTCCACATTTGGTGCCAAAACGGGTGTCAGCTTTCAGGGAATCAACATTATTCGGCTGATATCAGCTACAGCCAGTGGACAAAATAATATAAACTCTTCACCTCTGTAAATTCATCACAGTGTCAAATTCCACTGCAAAATATTGGACAAACTAGGCAGCAATAGATTTAGGAATATAAGTCTTTACTTTTAACTGATTTCAAGGAGGTTTATGATAACTAATTGCAAATTGTTACATAAACTTAGCTCCAAAAGGCTAAATCTTCTGTTTCGCTCAAAATGATTTGCAAAATTATTTAATCAGTTATGGCAACAAACCAAGACAACATCGAAAAAGAGGAACCACACGTAGCTGAAACGAACAGACAGACAAACGGTTTTAAGTTTGAAGCTGACATGCAAACTAGCATGACTCACCATTGTGGCAGTCTTTGAACATTTAGATAAAAATCAAAAATCCTTTTTATGAGGTGTTAACTGCAGTAACAATAATGTCTTGTGTTTATCTGAAAAAAAAAGTCTGTCTGGTTTTGGCTCGTTGTGTCCAGATGTCAAGTTTCAGCTTAACTGATATTTGTTCCTTCCAACACAAATACATGAAAGTTCTTTGGCACCATGCACCAAAAGTTATATTCAAGTGAATTTAATAATGCAAAACTAAAATATGATTCCAGTTCCTGTAATTTTATCTGAGCGTAACCGACTTGTTTCCATAGTTTTGCTTCTTTGTAGTTCATACCAGGTAGGAAGAAGAAAGAAACACCTGAGAGTCGGATGATTCCTGCTGGATATCAGATGCTTTTGAAAGAAGACAAACACACTTTATTTTATTTAAGAAACAAGAGTTGGGTGTTGTGGATGCGTGTTATACGCGCCAACAAGCTAACACAAGCTGCACGGCAGGGAAGTGATCACCAGATGCTCAATACAGCTCTAAGTGAGCGTGAATACAGTGTTTTTAGTTTTCATATTTTCTCCTTTTAGCTGCGTTGAAAGGTTTTCACTTCAGTGCAACAAAACAGTGTGTACTGCAACCCCCCATTTCAGAAACACAGTCAAAGCTCTGAGAATGTTTTCACGTTCATGGAGCTGCTGTGTGTTATCATCAGATCTTCACATGCATGAATCAAAAAAGCTACAAATGTGGTGAAACTTGAAATAACCTGACATATCTTTTCAATCCTGTCAGTGGATTTGGCCTTAAATGGCATTTATAATGTGTAAAGGAGGCGAAGCTCAGCATTTTCATCTCTTTAATGAAACCTTTAAGCCAAAGCGAGTGGAGCAGACGCGCTGACAGCACTGATTTTGCGTTTCTTCATGTTAGTTTTAAAATATTCCGAGTTAACAGCAACATGGTGTGACTTAACGGGGAACAGGTGGACCTCCTTAAGCTGTAAGAAAATAGCGAAAGCATAACAAGGCCCCTGTGGTTTCCTAAGTGTGCCCTCATTTACCATATATACCCGCATATATCAGGGTTATAATCATTAACAACCAGTTCAGCCGGAGTTCAGTGTGCACCGTGAAGCCTGTGGAAGCCTGTTCTGAATGGGATATTTTGGTTTCCCCTGAAACCACACGAGAGGGACTGACCAAATGTTATGGTTTACTTGTTTCACAGAGCTCAATGGGAACTATTTCCTTTCACTGCAGAGAGAAATCAAACGGGATTGAGTTGCAAATAATGGCTTATTTCTCAGCGGTTCCTCTTGTGGTTAAAGCCCCGGTGCTGGAAATTTCCCCCTCGATTGCAAAACGATTTAACATGCATGACACATATTGGAGTTTTAACAGAAAAAAACCCTCAATCTGATGGTGCTCCCGCAGGCGCCATTGTCCCACTTTGCCCCAAAATAACGATTAAGGCTTCTATCAAATATCAGCGGGGGATCTTAAGTGGCTCGGCGGCGTCGTATTGTCTTCTGCACGCCTCACCTCGGCGCAGAAACGTGATCACGCCACGCTAAGCGCTGCTGGGGGAGGAAAAAAGCACATGTGCATTAATTGTATACTTTTAAAAGGTAACCATTAGACTTTCTAAAACATACAGTCACCTTTCCACGTGGTGCCTCTCTGATATCCCTCTGTTGTGCTCTGAAGACCTCAAACGGCCACATACTCAGGAATTTTACAGCCGATCAATCCTAAAGAATGACACCACTTTTTTTTTAAAGAAATGACACCTAAACAAACACTCTTAAAAGTTGAGTGCACTCGGCTGCAGACGGCCTTAAGAGTCCCCCCTCCTCCCCCCACCTACTGTGCAACAATTACCCCTTTTAGGATTGGCTAATCCTGAAATATGGGCCTGTGACTAATGGCGGAATTTAGCAAGAAATCAGCTCCAGTTTCAGCGAGCTTTATTGACTCTAATGCATGATGCAGATACCTTCAGCTATGATGAATGAGCGTGGGGATACTGTCAGCTTCACCCGCCTCCTCTCCCCCACCTCCTCCTCCTCCTTCTCCTCCTCCTCCTCGTCTTTCACTGTTGCTTTTGTGCAGGTGATAATGAAAAGTGTCAGAGAAGCATGTAACAGGCCCTTTTCACTGGCTTTTGCCAAAAGAATAAGCTGCCATGTCAACAATGATGTTGAATGGGTACACTTGAGCTGTTTTATTTTTTTCTGTTGTTTTATTGGGCGAGGTGCCTCGGAGAATTTTCCTTTTTTATTTCTCAGTCTTTAAGAAACTGCAATATTGTATCTTATTTTTGAGCGTGTGCCAGCCTGCTCTGACATTTTGCTACAGGGGGGATTGAGCACAAAGCCACAAGAGCAGGGTTTAGTGTACTTTACTGCACAAACAAGGCATCAATCAGGCTCTGAATGTGGATCTCGACCATGTTGTGGATATGTGAAACGCTTTTATTTGACAGTGACAGTTATTGTGCTGATGAATTAGCGTAGATTGCTCGATAAATCAGCCTCTAGAACGTTTCAGACTTTCCATACTCGGGGAGTTTCACTTTGAAGCGACCGAAGTCAATATTTGCATTGCTGCACCTGCAGGACTAAAAAAACATGGGTAATTATAATGTCATAAAACTTAATCTTCAGGGGGTTGAGCTTGTATATCCTTAATTGAAATGTCACTGAGCACCTTCAGATTTGATTTCACTAAACCACAAAAGCAAAATAAACTGTGTGAAGTGGCAACAATGCTGAAAGCAAATAAATCTTTCATAGTTTAGCACGTGTTTGTATTGGCACTCATGTACACATGCTAGGTGTACAAATGTGGGTGGAAACCTAGTCGCCAGGACAAATGTTGGCATTGTGCACCACAGATACGTTACATTTGTACATTCTGTTTGCGTCATATCAACATTTCTAAAGTGATGTCGTTTAGATTACATGTATATAAGCTGAGTTTCTCATCAAGAGGTGCAGGGGGCCAAGCAGCAGACCTCTTCAGTTTGAATCAGTGGTAGTGGTGAAGTTTTAAGTTTCTTTCATGCTTAATACTCATAACACCAATGTTAGGTCGACCACTATTTGAGGGATCAGTGGTTCGATGGCTGGTTTTTCCAGTCCGCTTGTCGGGGCCAAAATTAAATCCTGATGGGCAGGTTGGTGCCTTGAGTAGTGGCCTCAGCCATCGGTGTGTAGGTGTGTGTGTGAATGGATGAATGTGCCATGTGTTGTTGGCCACTCTGAGTGGTCAGAGGACTGAAGGGCTACTATTTAAATGCAAGTCCATACATTTACCAGCTGACCACCCTACTGAGCCTGGGCAGCATGCCTAACGTGTGCACTTTGGGATACCAAAAACTAGTCTGATAAAATAGTGTTTCCAACTGGCCCATCCACAGGCTCCAGATTTCTGCTTCATCAATAATATATTCAACGTCATGCTTTTGTTTGGCCACGTCTTTGAGCTAGTCTGCTGTCTCTGTCAAGTAGCTGTCCACTGGTCACTCACTCTACAGCAGGAAACGGCCCTTCAAAATAGAAGCTCTGTGCTGGGAATTCACTCCACTTCAAAATAAAATGTGTCACGTTCACAAGTCACTTGCAATCCATTCAGAATGGGCCCGCGAAACACTTTTGGACCCACCAGTTGGAAACCACTGCTATAAAACAGATCATTATAGAAAAACAGGGTCCTTTCTACTCCAGCAACTTCACAGCTGTAGTTAGATGAGTTACTTACTTTGCAGATTATTGGGATAAAATGGGCCTATAAAATATGAGTGTATGTCATGACAAAAAAATAAAGAAAAAAAAACACCCAGAGGTCCACACATTATTTATTTTATTTTATTTTATTTTGTTGTTGTTATTTTATATTGTTATTTTCTCATTTATATTTATTTTATTTTATTTTATTTTATTTACCAAGGACTAATCTTCTCAACCAATACTTATGTTCAGATTTTGTATGCACTTTTTGACTCTAAATGTTTTTCTCTAATTTTCTGTTTCACTTATTTATGTATATTTATGTTTTGTGTTTTAAGTTGTTGTTTTTTTTTTTTTTTTTTTTTATTTTTTTTTTTCATTTTATTTTATTACTGAGAATATTGTAATACTAGGGGCGGGAAAGATTTTTGTAAATGTCACAGCAGTCCACAGTTTTTCTAAATAAGCAAAAGTCCAATCATAAATTAGTTATAAAAAATGTTTAAATTTGAATTTCTAGCTAATTTAAGTTCTGTTTTTATCTTTCATTTTTCTCAGCTGTAACACGCCACAGTGTTTCCATGCTGTGATCACTGAGCTCTAATCCTGCTGTAATGTTCCTCACTGATCAGCAGCAGCAGCAGCAGAGAGTCCATCACACATATTCCTGAAAAGCTTGAATACATATTTACATAACACACAGGCAGCGTTTGACCGCAACAGCCACCTCTGCTGCTTGTTTGATGTCAAATAGAAATTTCTGATGAAAGAAACGGTACCCTTTATAAAAAAGCTGTTGTATAAATACAAGTGAAACCTGCGCTCAGAGGATTTTATTTTATGAATAAACACGTGTATATATTATTTAAACAAAAAAGAAGAATAAAAAGCACGGGAAATATTGACGCAACAAAGAGCCAGGAAACTCTTGCCAAGAATCTGATGTAACTGACTGCAGATAGACTTTATTCATTTGAAAAATATATTAATTAAACCAGACCCCAGTGAAGCTTGATTTCTGTAGCCCTGTCAAGAAACATGCTTTAGGTTTTCTCCTGAATATTTTTCTTGCAGATGTCCTTATGCAGAGAGCAGAGAAAGAGAGAGATTACATCTTGGCAGTTGCAAAACCCAACTGACTAATGTGACATATAACAACATCCAGAGACAACACCAATAAGTCACGCTCATGACCCCAGAAGGCAAATATGATCAGGTGTCATTTTAATAGTGATGCAAATCAAGTTAAAGTGATACATGTTGGACAGCTGAACCTTTCAGAAATTATTCTTTCATCAGCAGAAAAGAACATGATTCCTTTTCTCTTGCATATTCTCACGTGTTTATCTTCATAAACCAAGTTTATAATCTGCATGAAGGGTGTGCATGTGCCAAAATATGTGCTGTATCCCGGATTAACCCCCGATGATTCCAGTACGTCAGCAGCCTCCTCTGCTCAGAAACAGTTGAAGAATCAGTGAGTGCTGTTTAATGACACTGGATCCCCCTTTATTGGTAATGCTAAGTACCAATATGAAGTCAGGAGCCCAGTAATGACCCCCTGGGGAAGGAGGCACTTTGGCTGAATGGGGGAGATCATAAACTCCTGAGTATTAAAGTGCTCTAGCAGCTGCAGAGCTCTCTTGACAAATGCTCCTCATGATGGATCATTTAAAAAAAGAATGTTTCCTCGTAATAATATGCACGAGACTTAATTCTGATATTTAAATCACTTTTACTATTTTGGAAAGTCTAATGGAAGGGTTCTTGTGACCACTTCATCATTTACATAAAAAATAGATGTTTGCATATATCCACATTTTCACTTGTCCTTCATTATAAAACTTAGACTTTATAAGGTGTTTATTTTTTTAATAAACTGCTCACCTATACAATATTTTGTACAAATTGTATTTTGAACATTGTATAAGTAAGCAATTTCTTTTCATCATAAGAAAACTTGTCAGAAACTGAACCTTTTGCAGTGGTATGACTCAGATCAGGTGGCAGCTGTTTCCGACACTGCCGGCAACTACCATAGTAGAAAGAGCGTTGAATTCCAGGTGAGGGAGGGGGTCAGACTCCAGACCATCCAGACCAGTCCACTGTTCATTTCCTGTGTGAACAGAACGCATTCTCACTCCGACCTCATCACATATCGATGTTTGGTCATGGCCCTTCCACAGCCAGACTTTTGCCACCTTAACTTTTCGCTCTTGTCCTGCCGCGTTTCAACCTGAAGCCACCAAGCGCCCTTAAACTATAACGGTGAGTAGCATTAAAAGAGGGCTTTTTCATCTGTGTCTGACTTGTTCAAAGCTCACTATTTCCATCATCCAGTGTGCCCTCAGTTATTATGCATCCATATATTGTTTTCCCTCGCTTGCGGTTTTTAATTAAATGTTCTATTAAGGTCCTGACACCGTCGGGTCATCAGTGAGCATCTGTAACCCCATATTTTGTCCTGCACCATTAGTCACAGAGAGAAATCAGTCTGACTGGCAGTTTGCTAATTGACATTGGCTGTAGGTCTTTATGGTGTGTTCAGGTGCAACTTTTTGGCGGAGACACAGCCGATGAAAGGCAAGGCAACATGATGTTGGTTTGGTGTGTCTGGGCCCTTAACTACACCACCTCTTTGTGTCCTCTTCTGCACCTGCCTGGCGAGTCAGGGCCACCCACTGCTTATCTTGATGAACCAACTCCCAATATTTATGTCACAGTACTGGGTGTAAAAGTGCATAAACTCGCATTTTCCTTTGGTTAAAACTTGCACTACATTGAGATTGAAACCCAACTCATGTGTGGAGGACTTCCCTAAAATTCCTCTTCATTTTTCAGTCCCACAGACTTATGATGACCTTGATATATCAGTGTAACACATCTCATTCACAGATTCCTCACTACTCTCCCACTAAAGTTATATTTTCTCAGCATGGTCTGTCTCTCCTGACCTCCTTGTGTTTTTTCCCACAGATTTGTTGGTCATTTATTTTTTGCAGGCAGACCTTGCAGGCAGTCTATCAGCACTGGTGTTGATAGACAGCCAATGGAGCGTAGCCAAACAACATGGACGCAGGTGTTGGTGCTGTGCATCTGAGATCTGAGGAGCCATCTTGCTGAGGTCGTGATCAAAGCGAGGACCCTGACTGGGGGGAATTTTCCCATCTGCAAATCAACGAGCCAGTTTATCGTTCATGCTAAAATTGATAGGATGATGGCATTTGGATAGTTTGCAAGTCAGATAAAGATCGCTGTCGTCCATCAAAATGTTAACACAGTTCTACTCACGTAAGCGTGTAAAATAAAACATTGTATCACCCCCTCAAAAACTAACTGCGTATCTGCTATCTCCTCTATCAGAGCCGGGCCTTTTGTTTGGGGTCGTTATCAGCGCTGGCCACAGTCAACCATTCTTCTTGTCACCTCAATCATATCTGCCTCGCTGGTGGTTTATGACTATCGTTTATCATATGTAATCCAAATACCTGCATGCCCGTAGTGGAGAGTACAGTAGCACAAAGATGACTTAAGTTCTGACTCCTTTCATTGGTTCAGCAGGTTCGCAGAGAAAGAGATCGTCTGTGGATGCAACTTTTCTAGCATGAAACGCCAAACAAAGATGTCATCTTTAAACAATGCCTGGAGAAATAAAAGATAGAAGAACATATCAGCTTTGTTACTACAAACATTTTTGCCTTGCTTTAATGCACATTTTTAAAAATGCAATAAATCTGTGATATCAGATAAAGTGGGACAACACGTTCTCGCTCCGATCTCGTCGCATATCAGCACTTAGTCATGGACTTTCCACACCGATGTTTGACGTATGCCTGTTACATGCATTGTCTGATTTCAAAATACACTTCTGTTGCACAGGAAATGTACCGTTTACATACAGTCTCTTTCAAAATATTTTTTTCCTTTTAACACCAAATGCACGTGGTGACTTTTTGCCAACATGCGTAGGAGGTCAGAAATAGAGCAGGATTTGGCTTTACAGTCTTACAGGAAGTGAAAACCTGCCTCTAGGGTGAAAGTTGGTGGTTGCTGGACCGATCCGCCAACACTCCACCTACCCAACTCAGACTTCTGCCACCTTAACTTTGTTGTGGGCACAGTTGAACAATTCTGGCAACCTGCTGCATATTATGGCAACGTGAAAGGACAGTTTCTTTTATCAGTGTCTGATGCCTGTAGTCGATGAGCAAGTGCCGGTTTTAGACGCGGTGTTATATTTTGTCTGACGGCTACAGGAAGGATGTGGAAATGCTGTGTAGTTCTGAAACCTTAGACGGCGGTACTTTTCATAGGTTTCCTGTTCATGGTTACAACCAACAACTTCTGACAGGCCCGAAATGTGTGCCTTGCATTTGCATCACATACTAGAAAAAATATATGAAACTGCAAAAAGTGGAATTCTCTTTTTTGCAGCTTATCATACCAGAGAGTCTGTTTTAAGACAGAGCAAGAGTATTTTTTAAAAGTGAAATGAAAATCACTTAAAGGGATAGTGCACCCAAAAATGAAAATTCAGCCATTATCTACTCACCCTCATGCCGAGGGAGGCTCAGGTGAAGTTTTAGAGTCCTCACATCACTTGCGGAGATCCAAGGGGACAGAGGGTAGCAACACAACTCCACCCATCAGCACATGTGTGAGTAGATAATGGCTGAATTTTCATTTTTTGGTCCACTATCCCTTTAATGGAGAGGAGGTTTATGGATTCTAGTCCCGTTGTTGTTTTAGTTTATTATCAAAGCACCTGATTACGGCGCAGCTCAATAAGCTGGTTTTATTGATTTACAGGTGTAAAGACATCAAGGCCTCTAATAAAACCTGGCTAGATTCAGAAGTTTTTATTTTTCAAAGATCGTTTTTGGGGCTTTTTATGTTTAATGTCAGGACTGTCAGGGACGTGGAGGAGTGGAGAGGGGGGATCGGATGTAGCAGGACACTGCCTTTGTACATGGGGTTCCTGCTCAACCCTAAATTCAGAAGTTTAACTTTTAAGTTACAGCATATGTCTGTTTGCTTATTTGTTTGTTTTTACAGACAGCACCTAATTGACCCCTTGAGGCATGTAACTGTTACATAAGCACAAGAAACAAACCAGATAAAGATTTTTAGGAAGCGTATAAACAAAACAGTGTACGAGCACAATGAATAAATGCACTTAAGAGAGCTGTAAAATGAAAAAATAAGAAAGTGAAATGCTTAAAAATACTGTGAGAGTGTAAATTAATTTGATTTATGTGCAAAAAACAACTTGACTAATAGTGCAGTTTCTTCATACTCCTGAGCAAGTTAGATTAGATCACCTATAACCTTTGTTTAACAGCATTTTATGCCTTTGTTTTAATATGTAGTTATCCCCCCGCATATTTTGGGAAAAGCTGTAGAAAAAATGGTTAAAAACTCTCATATTTTACTAAGACTGCAGTGTCATTGCATGGGTTTAAATGCAGGATCCTACCTCAGTAATAGAGTCTAGTTTGTTTCAGCCTACTACCCAGATATGCCGAAAAAACTTTCACTTTTTGACCAATTTAGCCATGTCTTTCTATTTTTTGTTTGAGCTACAAATCACTAAATCATCACTCACTGGGCCGGCCCGAGTCAGAACAGCAGCTGAGTTTAAAAAAGAGGACTTTGAAGGATAAAATACAAAGGAGTCTGTTAAATATGATTTATAGTCTGCACAAACAGCACTTGCAATCACGGGTGTGAATGAGAGAAAGGTGGCTCACATTTTGAACACACATGTTCAGAGAGGATGTGTAGGAGAAGTCGGTGGACTCGGCCCCTCGCTGCCTGCTGTGTGACTGATAGTTTGGTATTTCTACATGTGAAAGACGTACACTTTACTGATGTGTCGAGCCTGTTTCGCTCTCTCATGGCGGTGGGAGGCTGAGCCATGTGTAGATATGATCACGCCTCGCTCCCCATATGGCCACCCAAATGGAGTTTTTTTTTTTTTTTTACCTTCTTCAAGTGCCAAACTCATTCTGCAGTGTGGAGTTAAGGGAGGCTGATGGAAGATGAAGACAAAAACCTGTATTTTTACTAAAGTACTGTACCACTTTGTCCTACTTTATGCTTCTACTCTACATTTCAGAGAGAAATATTACACTTTTACTCCACTGTATAGCTGGAGTTACGATTTACATTTCAGATTTAGATTTTACATGAAAACCTCCCATATGATCATCTTATGAAATACAGTTTGTTAAAGAATAAACCAGTGGTTTACTGGTCTACTTTGGCCCCATTGTTTGGTCTCGGATGTCTCTGTGTTGTTGAGTTTCTCTACAACCGTTCACACTCACATTCACACCTACGGACAATTTAGAGTCACCAATTAACCTGCATGTCTTTGGACTGTGGGAGGAAGCTGGAGCACCTGGAGGAAACCCACGCTGCAAAACATGCAAGTTCCTCACAGACGGGCTCCCCCATCCTAAAGTACAAAGCCTCCACCGCGAGTTTGAACCAGGGACCCTCTTGCTGTGAGGGGACAATGCTGACCACTGCACCACTGTGCCACCCAGTTAATTAATTTGTATTATTGATACAAAATATACTCAACTAAAAATTATGTGTTTTTATGGATTAAGCAACAAGGCAGTACTGAAAGTAGCAGAATAACATAACAGGATTATTTATTATCATGAGATACAGCAGTCTGCATAATGAATACTTTTCCTTTTGATATAAATTTATCATCAGTACTTTTGTACTTTTACTGAAGTATGACTTAGAATACAGGACTTTAACTTGTAGCAGATTATTTTACACTGTGATATTGCCTTGTTTACTTGAGTAAAGAAAATCTAAATACTTCCTCCACCACTAGTTAAAACTAGCTCCCCTAAATGCCACTTACACATCGATTCATCAGTTGGTAATCTAATAATGTCACATAAGCTTTTCTAGCACGAAACACCGAACAAAAAGTAATCTTTAAACAATCCCTTAAGAAATTATTATTATTAGAGGTAAGGCATGTGCACTTTGTTGCCTGCATCATTTTCATGTCCATCTGTTGAAATACAGTTAATTTACGATCCAGTAAAAATCAGTTTAAAGGCTGTTGATATTCTATATATTTTTTATTGTCAAGAAATTCCATGAAAATATAGAATAAAAAACAACAAAGACTGTATCTACAGACAAGTATTATCTGTGTATCCAAAGCCTGATTTATTCCTCTGAGCCACAGAGCTCCTTTACCGTCCAAAAACTATAAAAAACATATGAATGAGAAACACTGTTTCACATTGGCTGACATATTTTGTTATTACCATGAGCACATACACTGTAGTTTATCTGAA